>WNWK01039730.1:0-17311 GCA_009830355.1 Cherax destructor
GCTGCCTGCAATTCACTGTGAGTAATCAAATATGCAAGTTTCCTAACCTGGCTTACTTGTAATCACTGTAAATAAATAAACTCACAAGCTTAACTAGCCTACTTGGCCTGCCTGTAGATTACTGTAAATAATAACTTCTGATTAGTTAGCTTAACCTAGCCTGAGTAAGTCTTTGGGCCTAGGTGTGAAAACTAACCTAGCTTCGAAAATGACTGGTACATTAACTGTGGTCTAGCTAATTAAGACTAATGTGTCTGCTAAACTAGCTATCCCACATCCGGTTCGAAGGACCATATAGAAACTTGTTTGGACTGCCCCCCTTGTAAGTTGCACTCTGGGCAAGCACTGTTGACACCGACACTCTGAGACACTTCTCTCAGACTTACAAGTGGCTATGGTACAAATTTCTAGCTAATTGCAGTACGAGGAACCCCACACTGCCTACACAATACTGGAAGGGGGTTTACTTACTTGAAAGAAGTGGGTGGCTATGTGTCCTGGTCTTCCATATATATAACCCCTCTCATGTGCAGTGAGAAACTTTGTCTGCAAGGATGGTGTATAGTGTCCTGCCTGCACCTCAGAGTTCCCTGGTTCTTTGGGTATCCCTTGAGGTGCAGGCAGGACACTAATTACACCATCCTTTGCAGACAAAGTTTCTCCACTGCACATGGTGTTAGAGGGGTTATATATAAGGAAGACCAGGACACATAGCCACCCGCTTCTTCAAGTGTAAACCCTTCCAGTATTGTGTAGGCAGTGTGGGGTTCCCCGTACTGCAATTAGCTAGAAATTTGTACCATAGCCACTTGTAAGTCTGAGAGAAGTGTCTCAGAGTGTCGGTGTCAACAGTGCTTGCCCAGAGTGCAACTTACAAGGGGGCAGTCCAAACAAGTTTCTATATGTGGTCCGTCCGCCTAGGACCCACAGATAACTCACTAACGTTTCCCCCAGAAAACTGGCCAGATACTGAGAGAAAGAAAGCCTAGTCTTATTGTAACAGGGTCTGCATGGAGGCAGATGTCCACGGTACTTCGGGATCTCCTCCGTGGCCCCAGGACAGATGTTGGGTCACGTGGGGATGCTGTTGTATCACAGCACGTCTTCTCCGTGTGGAGTCTGGTCTGGTAAGAACGTAGGTCACGATTTGTGACCACCACACTGCCTAGATTCAAGTGTGGGCTGCCAGTTGTCTCTAGCTAACATAACCTAATGCTTGCCTATTCAGGCCTATAACTACCTATATTAGGGTGCTAGAGCTACACTATTAATATCTAACGTTGCCTTAATAATCCTACCATTAGTCTCTAACTGTACAAACTTACCTAGGTGTTTCTAGGTGGATAAATCTATCAATTAAAATACACACAATAGTCACCTTCATCAGCTGGAGTGCGTATGTTTTGTTGGGTGTGTTGGTTTATAAACTCCGAGGGCCGATCCACGGTATGTTTAAGGCTCCTAACGGCTCACTTACCCTGTGGAACCTTTAGTGACTAAAAAAGTTTCCACAATTCATCTGTGCTGTGAGTGTGTAACTTATGCTATTTTTATAACATTAATTAAGTAAATTTTGTTCAGGTATAAAATTATTGCATTTTTACTGTGAACAACCTTACTCTTGCATGACGTTCAGTTTCATGAATACTTTCTTGAGTAATTCGGTTACCTTTCAACTGTGATATGCAAGAGTCAGCCTGTTAACATCTATTTTCCTTGCCATCTCATCTAGTGGGTTTAGCGCCTAGCTAAGATTGTAATAGTAACAATTTGCAATCATTATATGTCTACCTATACATTGTGTAAATTGTTTTTTATTATTTGTTAAGTGCTGTAGTTTGGTGTAATTAACGAGTATTGCAGTGTTTGGTAACTCTCCATAAGACTGTGGCCCAGTTAATAACCTTGAAAAGACCCGCAGGCCACTGACACCCATATTGCCTTTGTCTATTGAGGTGAATGTCCCTTGACCCTCCTATGCACCGCCCATCGCCAGTGTGAAACTGCCACCAGATGTAGACCAAACAAGTTGTAAACTTTGCCAGTTGAATTATTGTCACACCCTGCCTCATTATGTACTGGAGTGCGATAAAATTAATGAATTCAGAGACTACTTATTCAGAAATGTTCTACCTGGAGTCTAGCTGGAGAGAATTCCAGGGGTCAACGCCCCCGCGGCCCGGTCTGTGACCAGGCCTCCTATTGGACCAGAGCCTGATCAACCAGGCTGTTACTGCTGGCCGCACGCAGTCCAACGTACGAATCACAGCCCGGCTGATCAGGTACCGACTTGAGGTGCCTGTCCAGTGCCTGCTTGAAGACAGCCAGGGGCTTGTTGGTAATCCCCCTGATGTATGCTGGGAGGCAGTTGAACAATCTTGGGCCCCTCACACTTATTGTGTTGTCCCTCAACGTGCTAGTGGCACCCCTGCTCTTCATTGGGGGGATGTTACATCGCCTGCCGAGTCTTTTGCTTTCGTAGGGCGTGGCAGCATTTACCACAAGTGGTATCTTACAGACCATTCTGGAAAAATACCTTGACTTTGCTCCCTGTAAATAAAGCATTGACACGTGTGTGTGTGTGTGTGTGTTTATGTATATGTGTGTATGTGTATGTGTGTATGTATATACATGTATGTGTGTGTATGTGTGTGTGTATATATGTATGTGTATATGTATATGTGTGTGTGTGTGTGACCCAACAATTAAAATTTGCACCAATAACTCATTACAGTTGTGGCTGGGTGTAGACTAATAGATTGCTCATTGCTTTATAATTTGTTCATGAGTGCAACCATGTACAGACGTAAGTAAATTTACTTACATGATTCATTACCTTGTAACTAGTGAATTCATTACAATTGTACCTTGTTCAGCTATCAAAACTTTGGGGCCCAGTCTCTGGACCCTATATATACCTCTGTAATATGCAAATACCTTTGTAACTTGTCATGATTGTGACCATCTGAGTTCATTACCTTTGTAACTTGCTCAGCTATCAAACTTTGAGGTCCAGTCCCTGGACCCATTATGTACCTCTGTAATCTTTTGACTACCGCCCACAGGATGGGTATGGGGTGCATAATAAAGATATCAAACTAACTAACTGTGTCAGCTATGAGTATAGTTGATGGTCTTGATGACGTAAATGATGGTGAAGGCAGATTTGAAACATACCTTAGTAAACACTCTCGGAAAAAGGAACGAGGCTTCCAGAGAAAGCTTGCTGCAAGCAATACAGGGGGCACACACCCTCCCAAAGCTGTCAGGTTAGATTTCCCTAACAACACTGATCAAGAGAGTAAGTGTAATTGGTTTTATAAAGCTAGTGTATACAACCCAGAGAAATCTATCAAGTTTCTCCATGATGAGGATAACTACGTATTTGTGCCTAATGATTCAACATTTATAGACAAACTTCTCGCTAAAGAATATGCCAACATCAAACTCCGAGCTGCCCCACCTAGGGCACCTAAAGTGCTCATTGTCATATACAACGTCAACAAGCACTTGAATCCTAAATATCTGGCGTCAGAGCAAGTTGCAAGCCCTCGTCGACTTCCCAACGATCTGATATTAGCTGAGTGGACTGGCCAGGGGACTTTGCCACGCTATATTCACTCCCGTGCTGCCCTCAACAGGCGCTATAACATTGCATTGTACAGACCTCCTCAACGTCGATGTTATAAGTGTCAACGTTGGGGCCACATTGCCAGGAAATGCCCAGCTAAGTCACACTGGTGTGCAGAGTATGCCAATGCACATTCTTCTGAACGGTGTTATGATTTGATCAAACAGCACCAGACTGTTGCTAAGCGATGTATCAATTGCAAGACTCCAGGAGTCACAGCAGCTCATGCTGACTGCAGTGTGAGGGCTGCCCACATCGCAGCCAACCGCACCTCACCCTGCACCTCCCATTATGACCCCCCAGGCCTACCAGATACCTGGAGTCTGAATACTGGCTCATGCCTGCCCTCAGACAATGAGTTTGAGCACCTCACCTGGGAAGCACATCAACAGAGCTCCATCACGTCTGCTGTCAATGCCAGTCTAGCTGAGTCAGCTGACAGTCAGCCACTGAGCTCAGCTGACCGGGGCTTCACGTCTCCAGATGTTCCTAGTCTTGCCCGTGTGGTATACAACCTGAAGTCCCACATAGGACTACTGGAGAGACAGCAATTTCTCCTGAAGCAACAACTTGAGCAGCACAAAGAAAGATGTGTAGAGCATACCTTTATTTAGACATTGTACAATTATATATGGTAGATATAGTTATACATAGTAATTACATAGTTATTACTTAGTTATTAATGAGATGTACATGCCAAAAGCCCCTAATATGCTGTGCATTGCGGGCAAGATTGTCACAAATTCTGAAAGCGAGTGTAAGGCTGATGAACAAGGTGGTGGTGGTGTCCTTAATTACGGCAATGACGAACCCAACAGCTGTGTTGATAACTATAGTGAGCATCATGCTGAGGGCAGTGCTGTCTCTGATGTTAGTAATAGTTATGAGTGTATTGATGCCGAGTGTGATGAGGGCAGTGGTCTCCATAATGTTAGTAATAGTGAAGTGTGTCATATAAGTGGTGGTGCCAAGTGTGATGAGGGCAGTGGTTTCCATAATGTTAGTAATAATGATGAGGGTCATGTAAGTGGTGATGCCGAGTGTGATGAGGTTAACCACATTGACATTAATGTTGAATATAGCACTGCTGATAAATGTAATGAACACAATGTTGATAGTGGTGTTGGTGATGACAGTTATAGTGATGTGTGTAACGGTAGTGCAGGAGCGAATGCGAGTGGTAGTGCCACCAATCATACATTCACACATGAACAGCGTCGTGCTCTGTGCAAACAAAGACTGCCACGAGGCCTCACAACTGGACGTGCACTCAGAAAACTCATGGACCAGGGTAACACTGCTGACATTGATGAGGTCTGCTCTTTATATGAACAATTTTTTCATTATGCTGAGAAACTAAGCCAGATTCCAGGACTTCTATAATGGATCAGTCCTTGCATAAACTTAATATTTTTAGCTGGAATATTGCATCACTTAGAAAAAGACTTCCTGACCTTCATCATAAAGTAACCACCGAGCCCATTGATGTTGTGTGTCTACAAGAGTGCAGAGTCCCTGAAAAATCCCAGCCCCCTAAATTGCCATCATTTGTTGCATATAACCTCAAATCTACTAACTCTTGTGTTCTATATATTAAAAAATCACTTCCCCATCAACTTCTCACACATAAAAAAACAGAGGGACTGCAATATCATGGTGTTAGGATTTATATTGGGAACTCTGCTCTCAACATATTTAATTTGTATGCTCCTGCTGATAAGTTCAATTACTTGGAGCTCCCAACTTGTGCTCAGTCAGAGCCTACTCTTATCATTGGAGATTATAATGCAAGACACAAAAGCATTGGAATCTCACAGTTTGGTAATCGTAATAGTAACCAACTGTTGTCACTGTTAAATAGTCATGATAATGTGCAAATTGTAGGTGACCTTGAACCCACACATATCTATGGAGGCATCCTTGATCTGTGTCTTGGCTTCAACATTACTTCTGCCAGCTGTGAGTCTACCATTGTATCAGATATATCATCAGACCATTTCCCAAGGCTAACCTCACTAGATATAGGTAATACTATCCTTCCTGGTGGAATATTCAAACGGAAATGTTTTAATGTTCCCCCTGATCAACATGATGACTTTGTTGCACATGTGACTGACTGGTATAATTCCTATGAGTGTTCCTCTGTTGAGACCTTTAACAATGACCTTGTGAGCAGTATTCAGAACTACTTAGAGCCGCCTCAAAAACCTCCTGGAACTCTTAACCCAACCAACTTCCATAACAATCATACCTCCTATAATAACTATACTTATTACAATGATCTTAAACTTCGAACACTGAAACGTACTGCCCGCAGAATAGGCCTAGCCTATAGAAAACATCGTACCCCTGGAATGCTGAGACTCTTTCAAACTGCCCTTGCTGCTGCCAGAGAGCGTATGACAGAGCTGCGGCAAACTGACTGGGAAAAATTTGTCAATGGTCTCAATGCTCACACCCCACTTAGCCGAGCATGGAGGGACATAAATAGAATTAAGGGTAACAGAACCGGTCAGATTGCGCACCCTCATCCCTTACATAGGGCGAATGAGCTAGTCAGTGCTTGGGCTGTTACATCAAGCTATGAAAATCTTCCCAATACCACACAGGCGAAATTAAATGACAAATATGATGCTAGGGAGAGACTTGTTTGTTTTATGCTCAGCAAGAAAGATGACTGTAACATTCCTTTCACTGACTTTGAACTTGATGCAGCACTAAGGGAAACTCCACGTCACCTGGTGAGGATGGTATTACCTACAATATACTAAGATTGCTGTGTCGAGTACCAGGCAATCCTTTACTCGAATTATACAACATGAGCTATGTAACTGGGGAGCTCCCTAAATCTTGGACCAACAGCCTCATCATTCCCATTCCTAAGCCCAATCAACAAAATTCATTTCGCCCAATATCTCTTACTAGCTGCTTATGTAAAACATTTGAGAGGATGATACTTAATCGTCTCATGTACAGAATCAAACATTTTTTGTCCCCCCGGTTGCATGGTTTCATGCATGGAAGGAGTGTGCACCTTTGCATAGCCACCTTTCTCACTCTGCACACTGACAGCTCATACACTACCTTCCTTGACCTTAAATCTGCTTTTGATGTTGCCAACAGACATGTAATCGTTAGTGACCTTGCCAGAATGGATGTTGGAGGATGGCTTCTCCGCTGGAATAAAGGCTACCTGTCCAACAGAAAGTCTTCTGTGTTGTTCCAGGGGCATAGAATTATAACTAAAGACTTTGAATTAGGAACCCCACAGGGAGGTGTTCTCAGTCCCACTCTATTCAATATTCTAATTAATACCTTACTTAATGCTATGCCTAGCCAGCCCCATCATTATATGATCAGTTTTGCTGATGATATAATGATTCACACCACCGGATTCTCCATCACCCAAAACATCCTTAACCATGTACTAGCCTCGTGTCAGGACCTGGGGTTGATAATCTCTACTGATAAAACAAAGATACTCAATAGGCGTCCTCCTCGACAGAGAGGCACAGTTCGCCAGATCCAGTTGCATGATGGGTCTCTTCTAGAATATGTAAACAGATACAGGTATTTAGGCTTTGAGGTCCCACTACTTGGACCTGTTGTAACGAGACTTTGTCGTCAATACAAAGAAAGGTTGAGAGCACTTAGAGTTGTGGCAGGGTTTCACCCCAGGTATGGTACTAATGTAAAAATTGTAAAAATGATGTATCTTGCTTATATTAGATCATTAGTTGATTATGCTGCCCCACTACTTGCTCTTGTATCTGACTGGAAGCTTGGAGGGTTGGAAAAACTGCAGAACGAAGCAATGAGGATCATTTTAGGATGCCCTCGTACTGCCAAAATTTTAAATATGCAGAAAGAACTTGATATTCCAAGCATCAGAGATCGTGTTACTGAAAGAAATATCCTAATTGGGGTTAATATGCTCAGACAAGCCCATTCAAACTCATGCACAGAAGCCCTCCAAACTTTCCTCAGCACTGGTGAACATCCCTCCAGATGGATCGAAAAAACTGGAACCGACCTCCGCATGAATCATATACATGATCTGTGGCAAGTAAGGCAACAGCGGCACTTCTCCGCTCCATGGAATATTACCCCATTCCAAACTACCATCCCTCCATTTCCCCCCAAACTACTTCTTAAATCACAACCAAAGCTTCGCCTTGAAGCCAAACATGATGCCTTAAACTGTATTGATAATTTAGCCAAACAGCACACTCTCTCACAAATTATTTACGTTGATGGTTCTGTTCACCAATCCACAGGTGCAGCTGGTAGTGCTGCTGTTGTCATACAGAGTGATGGCTCTCTTAAAGAAATTGGAGCACGCATCAATAACTGGGCCTCTACCCTTCAGACAGAACTGTTTGCCATACTCCTTGCACTCAAATGCGTCCATGTATCTAAGGTTAACTCTTTAATTGTAACTGATTCTCTGTCATCCATAAATGCTCTCAACTCGTCAAGTATAACTTGTAGTATGCTCGTGTCAGAAGCCAGGCACAGGTATGGTAGGATTATGGATAGTAGCGTCAGAGTGCACATGCTGTGGATTCCATCTCACATTGGTCTTCAGATGCATGATAGAACTGATAAATTGGCTAAGTTTTATGCTTTCAAAGAGGGGATAGATTACAATCTTGGCTTGTCAGTTAGCAGTTTGAGAACAATAATACGAAAAGAACTTCAACTGAATTTTATTGACTTAAGACTCAGGGAGATTGACACCAGTCAGTCCATCTATCATCACTCTATCATACAGGAGGAGCCACATGTCTATGGTGCATCCAACAAAATAAGCAGATTCTTGGATGTCACTACCGCCCGCCTCCGGCTGGGTTACAAGTATCTTTGGCAGGTTAAATCACCACCACCAGATGTAGACCAAACAAGATGTAAACATTGCCAGTTGGATTATTGTCACACCCTGCGTCATTATGTACTGGAGTGCGATAAAATTAATGAATTCAGAGACTACTCACTCAGAAATGTTCAAGATATGTCAAAGTATTTTATCCACAGTGGTATATTACAGATCATTCTGGAAAAATACCCTGACTTTGCTCCCTGTAAATAAAGCATTGACACGTGTGTGTGTGTGTGTGTGTATGTATATATGTGTGTATGTGTGTATGTATATACATGTATGTGTGTGTGTATGTGTGTGTGTATATGTATGTGTATATGTATATGTGTGTGTGTGTGACCCAACAATTAAAATTTGCACCAATAACTCATTACAGTTGTGGCTGGGTGTAGACTAATAGATTGCTCATTGCTTTATAATTTGTTCATGAGTGCAACCATGTACAGACGTAAGTAAATTTACTTACATGATTCATTACCTTGTAACTAGTAAATTAATTACCATTGTACCTTGTTCAGCTATCAAAACTTTGGGGCCCAGTCTCTGGACCCTATATATACCTCTGTAATCTGCAAATACCTTTGTAACTTGTCATGATTGTGACCATCTGAGTTCATTACCTTTGTAACTTGCTCAGCTATCAAACTTTGAGGTCCAGTCCCTGGACCCATTATGTACCTCTGTAATCTTTTGACTACCGCCCACAGGATGGGTATGGGGTGCATAATAAAGATATCAAACAACAAACAACATCCTTAACCGATCATCGTGATGCACATTGCATTCGCTATGACTTCCACAATCCTTCCATGTATAGGATTGTTACAAATGTTAGTAGACGCTCTTTATTTGTTCGTCGCCCCTGCTTACTTCGTCCCTTTTCTCTTCGTCTACATTCACTCCGGTCTTCCCTTCAGCTACCACCTCTATATGTTCATGTGACATCTCCCTTTCCCCTACCCCCTTGGGAAGTTCCTGCTGTCCGTGTCTGTTCTATTCCTCTACCTTGCGCGAAAGCCCGCCTACCTACGGCGGCTTCTCGCTCTTTATTTTCTAGACCACTTCCGTTCTCATTCCCATGCCATCGCAGTGTACACTGATGGTTCAAAGTCGTCTGGAGTCTACCTGGAGAGAATTCCAGGGGTCAACGCCCCCGCGGCCCGGTCCGTGACCAGGCCTCCTGTTGGACCACAGCCTGATCAATCAGGCTGTTACTGCTGGCCACACGCAGTCCAACGTACGAACCACAGCCCGGCTGGTCAGGTACCGACTTTAGGTGCCTGTCCAGTGCCTGCTTGAAGACAGCCAGGGGTTTGTTGGTAATCCCCCTGATGTATGCTGTGAGGCAGTTGAACAATCTTGGGCCCCTGACACTTATTGTGTTGTCCCTCAACGTGCTAGTGGCACCCCTGCTCTTCATTGGGGGGATGTTACATCGCCTGCCGAGTCTTTTGCTTTCGTAGGGAGTGATTTTTGTGTGCAAGTTTGGTACTAAGCCCTCGAGAATTTTCCATGTGTATATAATAATGTATCTCTCCCGCCTGCGTTCTAGAGTGTACAGGTTTAGGAACTTCAAGCGTTCCCAGTAGTTGAGGTAGTTTATCGCACTTATGCATGCGGTGAAGGTTCTCTGCACATTTTCAAGGTCAGCAATTTCACCCGCCTTTAAAGGTGCAGTTAGTGTGCAGCAATATTCCAGCCTAGATAGAACAAGCGATCTGTAAAGTGTCAAAATGGGCTTGGCATCCCTGGTTTTGAAGGTTCTCATTATCCATCCTGTCATTTTTCGAGCAGATGCAATTGCTACTTTGTTATGGTCCTTGAAGGTGAGATCCTCTGACATGATCACTCCCAGGTCTTTGACATTAGTTTTTCGCTCTATTGTGTGGTTGGAATTAGTTTTGTACTCCGATGAGATTTTAATGTCTTCACGTTTTCCGTATCTGAGTAATTGAAATTTCTCATCATTGAACTTCATATTGTTTTCTGCAGCCCATTTAAAGATTTGGTTTATGTCTGCTTGGAGTCTAGCCGTGTCTTCAACGGTGGACACTGTCATACAGATTCAGGTGTCATCTGCAAAGGAAGACACAGCACTGTGGCTTATATCCCTGTCAATATCTGATATGAGGATGAGCAATAGGATGGGAGCAAGTACTGTGCCTTGTGGAACAGAGCTTTTCACAGTAGCTGCCTCAGACTTTACTCTGTTGACTACTACACTTTGTGTTCTACATGTTAGGAAATTATAGATCCATCTACCAACTTTTCCTGTTATTCCTTTATCACACATTTTGTGCTATTACACCATGGTCACACTTGTCAAAGGCTTTTGTCTGACGGCGTCGGATTCACAGCAGTTTCCAGACAGCGTCGTACAAGGGCATCTATTTCCCTTGGCTAGCATATTTACGGCTGAATTGTATGCCATTCTTGTGGCACTTATCCGTATTGCATCTATGCCTGTATCACCATTTGTGGTCGTTTCAGACTCCCTTAGTGCTTTACAGGCTATCCGTAAAATTGATACTACTACTACTATAATCAAGGGTGAGCGCTAAACCCGTAGGATTATGCAGCGTAAAATTGATACACCTCACCTCCTAGTTCTTCATATCCAACTTTGGTTACGCCGTATCTCTAGCAAGCACAAAGATATTGTTTTTTGTTGGGTCCCTGGTCATGTTGACGTACAGGGCAATGAACAGGCAGACACTGCTGTGCGGTCAGCAGTACATGACCTTCCAGTTCCATATAGAGGTGTTCCTTTTATGGACTATTTTGCGGTCATTGCTACCCACCTTCGCACCCGTTGGCAACAACGCTGGTCTGTCCTGCTAAATAACAAACTTCATTCTATTAAACCGAGTATAGGTTTCTGGCCTTCTTGTCACCAATGTCGAGGTTGGGAGACTACTCTCTCCCATCTTCGCATCGGCCACACTCGTCTTATGCACGGGTATCTCATGGAGAGGCTCCCTACCCCTTTCTGTGAGCATTGTCAGGTTCCAGTGTCTGTTCGACATATTCTGTTGGACTGCCCACTCTATCAACGAGCACGCAGAATTTACCTCCAACGGCGTCTTCACTCTGCGGCCCTTTCTTTACCTTCCCTTCTTGCTGATGGACCCTCCTTTAATCCTGACTCTCTCGTTGACTAATTGACAGAAACTGACTTACTACATAAACTCTGAAGATTATACCTCTAGCACCTCCCTCAGTCCCTTCTACCTCGATCTCTTGCTACCCTCTATCCCTGCACAATCCAGTCCTGCTGCACTCCATACCCTACTAATCATCCATCTCCCTCTTACAATCCATTCTCCCTGCATCCTGTCCTGACCAGCCACGCTGTATAACCCTTGTGGTTTAGCGCTTCTTTTGATTATAATAATAATATCGGCCTGCATCCCAGACCTGTCCGCCTGCCTCACGCTTGCTCGCCTCGCAGGCGTCGTGAGCCAGTCTAGCTTTGTTTATCACAATAAATTCATTGTTTAGTGCTTGTTTATTGATTGTGACTGTGAAATAAGCCACCATGGGCCCAAAGAAACTTCATAGTGGCAGCCCTTTGGTAAAGAAAGTGACAAACACGATAGAATTGAAGAAAGAAATTGTAGCAAAGTACCAAAGTGGAGGAGGGAGAGGGGAGAATGTGCCTTCTTCAGTGATTCTATGATATGTATGATTCTAAAGCAGCACAAGTCAATAAAGGCTATAGCACCAGCCAGCAATGAAGTGTAGCAAATAAGTTAAGCTATTAAGCGATAGAAAATGACGACACGAAACTTAACTCCTCCATTGTTGTTTGAGGTATATAAGGGCACTGAAAGCAAAGCCACCCTCTGCCACCATCTCCTCCAACATAAGTGTAAATATTTCTTATTTATATAAGTGTGAATATTTCTTATTTATAAATTATGTACACTGTTTTGTGTGAATAGTGGTGATGGCCTGCTGCTGCCACCCACCACATTATTATTATAATCAAAAAGAAGCGCTAAACCACAGGGGTCATACAGCGCAGCAGGTTAGGGCAGGATGCAGGGAGAATGGGTTTTAAGAGGGAGAGGGATGATTAGTAGGGTATGGAGTGCAGCAGGACAGTGTAGGGATAGAGGGTAGCAAGATATTGAGGTAGAAGTGACTGAGGGGAGTGCTAGAGGTATAATCTTTAGAGTTTGTTTAGTAAGTCAGTTGCTGTCAAAAAGTCAATGAGAGAGTCAGGATTAAAGAAGGGCCCATCAGCAAGAAGGGAAGGCAACGACGTTGGAGGTAAATTCTGCGTGCTCGCTGATAGAGTGGGCAGTCCAACAGAATATGGCGAACAGATACTGGAACCTGACAATGCTCACATTATTATAATCAAAAGAAGCGCTAAACCACAAGGGTTATACAGCGCGACAGGGCAGGACAGGATGCAGGGGGAATAGGTTGTAAGCGGGAGATGGATGATTAGTAGGGTATGGAGTGCAGCAGAACAGTGGATAGTGCAGGGATAGAGGGTAGCAAGAGATCGAGGTAGAAGGGACTGAGGGAGGTGCTAGAGGTATAATCTTCAGAGTTTGTGTAGTAAGTCAGTTTCTGTCAAAAAGTCAACGAGTGTCAGGATTAAAGGAGGGTCCATCAGCAAAGAAGGGAAGGTAAAGAAAGGGCCGCAGAGCGAAGACGCTGTTGGAGGTAAATTCTGCGTGCTCATTGATAGAGTGGGCAGTCCAACAGAATATGGCGAACAGATACTGGAACCTGACAATGCTCACAGAGAGGGACAGGGAGCCTCTCCATGAGAAACCCATGAGTAAGACGAGTGTGGCCGATGCGAAGATGGGAGAGTGTAGTCTCCCAACCTCGACATTGGTGACAAGAAGAAGGCCAGAAACCTATTCTCGGTTTAATAGAATGAAGTTTGTTATTTAACAGGTCAGACCAACGATGTTGCCAAACGGGTGCGAAGGTGGGTAGCAATGACTGAAAAATAGTCTGTGAATGGAATACCTCTATATGAAACTGGGAGGTCATGTACTGCTGACCGCGCAGCAGTGTCTGCCTGTTCATTGCCCTGTACGTCAACATGACCAGGGACCCAGCAAAAAACAATATCTTTGTGTCTGCTAGAGATATGTCGTAACCAAAGTTGGATACGAAGAACTAGGGGGTGAGGGCCACCCACCACAGCTTATGGTCAGTGGCCCTTATACCTAACAACAACACTACTACCACCAGTACTTACATTCATATTATTATTACTAATTATAATTAAATAGAAGCGCTAAACCACAGGGGTTATACAGCACTTACATTCATAATGACATATTTTATTCATTCTAGAGTTTATATCATGTTTCTATGTTATTAATATTGTTTATTATGTCATATTAGATGAATTGTGCTAGATAAATAAGCTGTAGAGTTGATATTATTGTCATATTGAAGGACTATCTTGTCCTGCCTCCAAACACTCTCCTGCCTCTCTCATATGCCAACAAGTCTTCAATAAAGGTAAAACTAATTTAACTGTTCATTTATCAATTAAAATTAGTGCTTTATATTTATTTCTCATTGTTTTCTGTATGTAAAACTACAGTATTTATTCTTTAAAAAAATGAATTTTTGGCGAATATTTTTGGGTGGAACGGATTAACTGTATTTACATTATTTCTTATGGGAAATAAGGGTTCAAAAATCAGCCAGTACGATTTTAGGCCTAGCTCCTGGAACGAATTAGGGCCGATTTCCGGGGGTCCACTGTACATTATTTCTTATGGGGAAAATGGTTTCAGTTTTCGTCAGCCTCTCTGGAATGGATTAATGATGAAAAGGGAGGGTCCACTGTACTATGTAAACAAATGGATGAACGCATCTGTTTATGGTTCATACACATTCATACAAACACCTTGCATTGTGTACAAGTTGTCTCCACAGTGGTACAGTAGAATACATAAAGAGCAACACTTCCATTCTCATGTAACATTTTTAGAAGGAATGATGCTCTGACAAGTTGGTACAGAAGAATAAATAAACAGCATCACTCCCATTCTCATGTAACACACCATTTTTAGTATGAATGATGATATTATTATAATCATAATAAAAAAGAAGCACTAAACCCACAAGGGTCGTGAATAGATATAGAGTGAAGGAATACGAAAAGAATACTTTTCTACAGTTATCACCCAGTAACTGGTGTTTGACTAGAAACGTAATTCTTCCGACACTCCTACAAACCGCATGGTAAACACATCTCACATTTATGTCAATTTTTATACTGTGGGTGTATGTATCATGTTTATATGTTATGTAGCATGTTTATTATATAATTCTTAAAAAAATATCATATATGGATTAATGGAAATGTCTATAGTAACGTAATATATGACATTTAATGCGCCCAAGAGATTACATGTATTATTATTAATATGGCATCTTCAAGAGTAGAGAGACTCTTAGTGATTTTAATGTGTACCTGCACACCAGCACAGTGTGTAAGTATATTTAGGTACAGGTACACATAAGTATAATTACCAGAAGTGATGCAAGGAGGAAAAAGTATATGGAGAGAAAAAGATGTTAAGAGAGTGGTGAAGCAATGTAAAAAGAGAGCAAATGAGAGAGTGGTGGGTGAGATGTTATTAGCAAATTTTGTTGAAAATAAGAAAAAGTTTTGGAGTGAGATTAATAAGTTGAGGAAGCCTAGGGAACAATGGATTTGACAGTTAAAAATAGGAGAGGAGAGTTATGAAATGGAAAGTTAGAGGTATTGGGAAGATGGAGGGAATATTTTGAGGAATTGTTAAACATTGATGAAGATAGGGAAGCTGTGATTTCTTGTATAGGTCAAGGAGGAATAACATTTTGTAGGAGTGAGGAAGAGCCAGTTGTATGTGTGGGGGAAGCTTGTGAGGCAGTGGGTAGAAAGAAAGGTGGTAAGGTAGCTGGGATTGATGGGATAAAGATAGAAATGTTAAAAGCAGGTGGGGATATAGTTTTGGAGTGGTTGGTGCTATTATTTAATAAATATATGGAAGAGGGTAAGGTACCTAGGGATTGGCAGTGTGTGCATAGTTCCCTTGTATAAAGGCAAAGGGGACAAAAAGAGTGCAAAAATTATAGGGAAATAAGTCTGTTAAGTATACCTGGTAAAGTGTATGGTAGAGTTATTATTGAAAGGATTTAGAGTAAGACAGAGAGTAGGATAGCAGATGAACGAGGTTGTTTTAGGAAAGATAGGGGGTGTGTAGACCAAGTGTTTACAGTGAAACATATAAGTGAACAATATTTAGATAAGGGTAAAGAGGTTTTTGTGGCATTTATGGATTTGGAAAAGGCATATGACAGGGTGGATAGGGGGCCAATGTGGAAGATGTTGCAGGTGTATGGAATAGGAGGTGGATTACTGAAAGCAGTTTAGAGTTTTTATGAGGATAGTGAGGCTTGGGTTAGAGTATGTAGGAGAGAGGGAGATTATTTCCCAGTAAAAGTAGGCCTTAGACAAGGATGTGTGATGTCACCATGGTTGTTCAATATATTTATAGATGGGATGGTAAGAGAAGGGAATGTGAGGGTGTTGGCAAGAGGTGTGGGGTTAAAAGATAAAGAATCTAACACAAAGTGGGAGTTGTCACAGTTGCTCTTTGCTGATGACACTTTGCTTTTGGGAGATTCGGTAAAGAAGTTGCAGAGGTTGGTGGATGAGTTTGGCAGGGTATGTAAAAGAAGAAAATTATAAGTGAATATAGGAAAGAGTAAGGTGATGAGGATAACAAAAAAGTTAAGTGACGAAAGATTGGATATCAGATTGGAGGGAGAGAGTATGGAGGAGGTGAATGTATTCAGATATTTGGGAGTGGACGTGTCAGCAGATGGGTAGAAGGATAAGGTGAATCATAGAATTGATGAGGGGAAAAGGGTGAGTGGTGCACTTAGGAGTCTGTGGAGACAAAGAACTTTGTCCGTGGAAGCAAAGAGGGAAATGTAAGAACATAAGAAAGAAGGAACACTGCAGCAGGCCTACTGGCCCATGCAAGGCAAGTCCATGTCTCCCACCGGCTTAAGCCAATGCCCCGACCCAGCCAGGTCAGGTTACATTCACTTAAAGAAGGAGCACGGCATCTGACCTAGTATCACAAGCTAATCAGGACCAACTCACACCCACCCGCACCCACTCATATATTTATCTAGACTATTTTTAAAACTACACAACGTTTTAGCCTCTATAACTGTAATCGGGAGTTTGTTCCACTCATCGACAACTCTATTACCAAACCAATGCCTTCCTATATCCTTCCTGAATCTGAATTTATCCAACTTAAAGCCATTGCTGCGTGTCCTGTCAATACTAGATATTTTTAGCACGCTATTTACATCCCCTTTATTTATTCCTGTTTTCCATTTATACACCTCAATCATATCCCCCCTAATTCTACGCCTTTCTAGAGAGTGCAGATTCAGGGCCCTCAGTCTATCCTCATAGGCAAGATTTCTGATACATGGGATCAACTTAGTCATCCTCCTTTGTACGTTTTCCAAAGCATTTATATCCATTCTGTAATACGGTGACTAAAACTGTGCAGCATAATCTAGATGAGGCCTAACCAAGGATATATAGAGTTGAAGAACAACCTGAGGACTCCTATTATTTATGCTTCTTGATATGAAGCCAAGGATTCTGTTCGCTTATTGCGAACACTTATGCACTGCTGTCTTGGTTTTAGATTACTGCTAACCAGAACTCCTAAATCATTTTCGCAATCAGTAGTATTAAGATCTACATTATTTAGTTTATATGTGGCATGGTTATTGTC
>WNWK01039731.1:0-17310 GCA_009830355.1 Cherax destructor
GAGTTCTTTTTCTCCTCAATCCCTTTGATAGGTGTTGGTATCCTGCTCCTCTTGTTTCGGGCCCCACTTGTGTCTGGCAGTGCCTGAGCGTTCAAGAGCTCTTCTCTTTTCTCTACATTCCCTTTGGCTATGTCTGATGCACATGCTCCAAGCACCAATCTTGAACAGGTACTTGCATCTCTACTCTGCATCAGGCTCTGCAGCTTCACTTCTAAGATCTGGATCTTGTCTTCTGCATTTTTGACTTGTATTTCCCTTTTCTGCTCTCCTCAGCGATCCTCCTCTCCATTCCCTCGCTGATCATCAACATCCTCCTCTCCCATTCCTTTTCCCTTCTATTGAGTTCCTCTTCCCACTGTAAACTCCCTGGAGCGACCATCGTACCCCTTGTTGTCATCCTTCTCCCTGACATGCCCATATTCCTGCGATGTGCCCTTATGGATGTAGTGTGGACGTGTGTGTGTGTGTGTGTGTGTGTGTGTGTGTGTGTGTGTGTGTGTGTGTGTGTGTGTGTGTGTGTGTGTATATGTATGTGTATTAGTTACCATTTTGTCCTAGGCACATGTCGATTGAAAACTTGGCCTGTTGTGTGTACTCACCTATTTGTACTCACCTATTTGTACTCACCTATTTGTGGTTGCAGGGGTCGATTCATAGCTCTTGGCCCCGCCTCTTCACTGATTGCTACTAGGTCCTCACTCTCCCTGCTCCATGAGCTTTATCAAACCTCGTCTTAAAACTATGTATAGTTCCTGCCTCCACTACGTCGCTTTCTAGGCTATTCCACTTCCTGACAACTCTATGACTGAAGAAATACTTCCTAACATCCCTTTGACTCATAGGAGTCTTCAACTTCCAATTGTGACCCCTTGTTTCTGTGTCCCCTCTCTGGAACATCTTGTCTCTGTCCACCTTATCTATTCCTCGCAGTATTTTACATGTTGTTATCATGTCTTCCCTAACCCTCCTGTCCTCTAGTGTCGTAGGACAATCCCCTTAGCTCTGGGACTATTCTTGTTGCAAACCTCTGCACTTTCTCTAATTTCTTGACGTGCTTGACTAGGTGTGGGTTCCAAACTGGTGCTGCATACTCCAGTATGGGCCTGACGTATATGGTGTACAGTCTTGAATGATTCCTTAATGAGGTATTGGAATGCTATTCTTAGGTTTGCCAGCCGCCCGTATGCTGCAGCAGTTATGCGTGTGTGTGTGTGTACTCACCTATTTTTACTCACCTATTTGTGGTTGCAGGGGTCGAGTCATAGCTCCTGGCCCCGCCTCTTCACTGATTGCTACTAGGTCCTCTCTCTCCCTGCTCCATGAGCTTTATCAAACCTAGTCTTAAAACTATGTATGGTTCCTGCCTCCACTATGTCGCTTTTTAAGCTATTCCACTTCCTGACAACTCTATGACTGAAGAAATACTTCCTAACATCCCTTTGACTCATAGGAGTCTTCAACTTCCAATTGTGACCCCTTGTTTCTGTGTCCCCTCTCTGGAACATCTTGTCTCTGTCCACCTTATCTATTCCTCGCAGTATTTTATATGTCGTTATCATGTCTTCCCTAACCCTCCTGTCCTCTAGTGTCGTCAGGCCGATTTCCCTTAACCTTTCTTCGTAGGACAATCCCCTTAGCTCTGGGACTAGTCTTGTTGCAAACCTTTGCACTTTCTCTAATTTCTTGACGTGCTTGACCAGGTGTGGGTTCCAGACTGGTGCTGCATACTCCAGTATGGGTCTGACGTATATGGTGTACAGTCTTGAATGATTCCTTAGTGAGGTATTGGAACGCTATTCTTAGGTTTGCCAGCCGCCCGTATGCTGCAGCAGTTATCTGATTGATGTGTGCCTCGGGAGATGTGCTCGGTATTATACTCACCCCAAGATCTTTTTCTTTGAGTGAGGTTTGCAGTCTTTGGCCACCTAGACTATACTCTGTCTGCGGTCTTCTTTGCCCTTCCCCGATATTCATGACTTTACATTTGGCAGGGTTAAATTCAAGGAGCCAGTTACTGGACCAGGCTTGTAGCCTGTCCAGGTCTCTTTGTAGTCCTGCCTGATCCTCGTCTGATTTGATTCTTCTCATTAACTTCACATCATCTGCAAACAGGGACACTTCTGAGTCTATCCCTTCCGTTATGTCATTCACATATACCAAAAACAGTACAGGTCCTAGGACTGACCCTTGTGGAACTCCACTCGTCACAGGTGCCCACTCTGACATCTCGTCACGTACCATGACTCGTTGTTGCCTCCCTGTCAGATATTCTCTGATCCATTGCAGTGCTTTTTCTGTTACGTGTGCCTGATCCTCTAGCTTTTGCATTAACCTCTTGTGAGGAACTGTGTTGAACGCCTTCTTGCAGTCCAAAAAAATGCAGTCTATCCACCCCTCTCTCTCGTGTCGTATTTCTGTTACCTTGTCATAAAACTCCAGTAGGTTTGTGACACAGGATTTTCCTTCCCTGAAACCGTGCTGGTTGTCGTTTATAAGCTTGTGTGTATGTATGTGTGTGTATGTGTGTGTGCATGTGTTTGTGTGTGTGTATATGTATGTGTGTGTGTGTATATGTATGTGTGTATGTATGTGTGTGTGTGTGTGTGACCCAACAATTAAAATTTGCACCAAGAACTCATTACAGTTGTGACTAGTGAATTGCTCATTACTTTATAATTTGTTCATGATTGTAACCATGTATAAACGTAAGTAAGTAAATTTACTTACATGATTCATTACCTTTGTAACTTGTGAGTTCATTACCTTTGTAACTTGTGAGTTCATTACCTTTGTAACTTGTGAGTTCATTACCTTTGTAACTTGTGAGTTCATTACCTATCAAAACTTTGGGGTCCAGTCCCTGGACCCATTATGTACCTCTGTAATCTTTTGACTACCGCCCACAGGATGGGTATGGGGTGCATAATAAAGATGTCAAACTAACTAAACTAACTCCACAAAGGACGTGATAATGTTCGAATTGTATGCAGTACTGAGCCTACTCACATATATGGTAGCATACAAGATCTATGCCTTGGATTTAATACATCATATACGATGCATTACTCTGTCATAGTTGATGATCTTCTATCTGATCACTTCCCAAGACTCACAACTGTCAATCTTTATCATATCTCCAGCAACCAAGGAGCTAAATACAGAAGGAGGAAACTTATTATCAACCCAAAACACAGAGATAACTTTATTAATCACTTTTATCAATGGTATAAGAATTACGAGCCCATTGGTTAGGCCTGTACACGCGTCCGTCTTGTTCCATGTTTTTTCGTGTTTTTCGCGGTCTCTGTGGAAAATATTGGTATTTTTCGAAAGTTGTAATTGATAAACTTTCCAATATGAACAGATATCCTTAATGTACCGCTGGTAGCTTAACGTCTATGTGGGTATAAGCCAAGAACCATCATACCAGCGGGGAGGAAGCAGGAAGAGGCTGGGCAGAGAGGCAAGGGAAGAGGGGAGGTAGTCAGTGAAAACCCAGCCTAGTGACCGGATATCAGGTAATGGCTGAGGGAATGTGGAAATTACGACCGCCAAACAGGACTTAATTCCTTCCTTTCGTAATGTGGAGGGATATCAACGTGGACGACATGTGTGGAAAATATTGGTATTTTCCGAAAGTTGTAATTGATAAACTTTCCAATATGAACAGATATCCTTAATGTACCGCTGGTACATGGGGGTATGAATAGGGAACCATCGTACCAGCGGGAGGAGGCAGGTGAAGCTGGGCAGAGGGGAGTGGGCAGTAGTGAGTGAACAACCAGCCTACCCACCAGATTCCAGGTGGTGATGGCGAGCCGAATTTGGAGATTCCGGCCGCCAAACCAGATTTAATTACCTCCTTTCGTAATGTGGAGGAGTATCCAGTGATGCGGTGAATATAAAGTGGGACAATCGGTCCAGGAGGTCCAGTAATAGGACAGTAATTGTGAAATAAGGCGTGCCGCCGGCGAGTGATGCTGTCATAGACCTATTTGAACTCAGTGAAGCGACCATACGACAGGATAAAGTCATAACCCCTGATGTTGGGGGCCTTTCGTCTTAGAAGAGACTGAAATATGTTTGATGAACTTTGTGAAATGGTGAATATAGTGAAACCGAGTTGTAAAAAATCAGGGGGTGATTGTACCGAGCGGGGCTAGCGTGGGTACGCTGTACCCCGACCGCCATGTTGGATGCTGAGGAGATGAACTAACATATCGCAATTTATCTACTCGAAATGCAAGTATCGAGACGGTGAATGTGTATAAACTAGTGAGGCATTAAGCCAGGATATACGTAGTATGTAAAGTTATACGTATAAACAGTAATAAGGTCGGAATAGTGAGAGGATCTGAATCGCTACCCCGACCAACCACATGTTAACTAACGCCCGGTCTCGTGGGCGTATAAGAGTTCACGGAAATTAACCTTCCTTGACTCGACGGGACAACTCTTACCATTGCGATCGAATCAGATCGCAGGAGGACGTCAACAACGAAACGACTCCCTCATCTAAAGCTAAGTACTCATCTGTCGTCTTTGTTATTGGCCAATAATATTGTTACGCACAGTAGATGTACTTTAGCTAGGTCAACGATCTACAATACACCGCTATGATGCTGTTAATTAGGTGAGTGATGGTCATGTTAACTTAATTGTGTGTTCTCTACCTTTCCTCCTACTTGATCAGTTGTTTAATAACCTATACAGTCCACTTAAATTTAATCATACCATAATTATTAATATTATCTACTCAGATTTATTTATACTGGTCCAGAGTGCAGTGGGCTAACGTGAGAATATTGAAGGTACCCCTTGAGTGTGGCCAGGAGTGGGTAAAGTTCTCACATACCTTAAAGGCGGTGTCCCAGATAGACTTATCTCCCATAATTCCCCACAACGTGTATAAAGTAGGACAATCGGTCCAGGAGGCCCAGTAATTGGGCAGTAATTGTGAAATAGTGAATACTGCCAGCTAGGGATACTGGTTTAGGCCTACTTTGAATCCCCTGGAAACGACCGTACGACAGGATAAAGTTGTAAACCCTGATGCTGGGTGGGTTTCGTATTAGAAGAGACTGAAATATGTTCGATGAATATTGCGAAATGGTGTATATAGTGAAACAGAGTTGTAAATAATCAGGGGGTGATTGTACAGGGTGGGTCTGGCGTGGGTACGCCATACCCCGACCGCCATATTGAATGTGGAGAAGATGAACTAACATTATCTCAACTCATCTACTCGAAATATAAGTATCAAAACGGTGAATGTGTATAAACTAGTGGGGCATCAAGCCAGGATATACATAGTGTGTAAAGTTGTATGTATGAACAGTAATAAGGTCGGAATAGTGAGAGGGTCTGAATCGCTACCCCGACCAACTACATGTTAACTAACGCCCGGTCTCATGGGCATATAAGAGTTCAAGGAAATTAATCTTCCTTGACTCGACGAGACAACCCTTACCATCGTGATCGAACAAGACCGCAGGAGAATGTCAACAACGAAGCGACTCCCTCACCTAAAGCTAAGTACTCTCTGTTTTAACCTTCTATGTCGGCCAGTAAGATTGTTATAAATAGTAGATGTACCTTAGTTAGGTCAATGATCTACAGTGCACCGCTATGATGCTGTTAATTGGGTGAGTGATGGTCATGTTAACTTAATTGTGTGTTCTCTCCTTTTACTTCTACTTGATCAGTCCCTATTCCCCATAAAGTCCACTTAAATTTAATCATACCATAATTATTAGTATTATCTACTCAGATTTATTTATACTGGTCCAGAGCGTATTGTGGTGAGTGTGAGAATATCGAAGGTACCCCTCGGATGCGGCCAGGAGTGGGTAAAGTTCTCATATACCTTAAGGGAATGACTGCGGTAAAATTATACTAGTCGGTCATCTCGTATTAGAAGAGACTGAAATATGTTCGATGAATATTGCGAAATGGTGTATATAGTGAAACAGAGTTGTAAATAATCAAAGGGTGATTGTACAGGGTGGGTCTGGCGTGGGTACGCCATACCCCGACCGCCATATTGAATGTGGAGAAGATGAACTAACATTATCTCAACTCATCTACTCGAAATATAAGTATCGAAACGGTGAATGTGTATAAACTAGTGGGGCATCAAGCCAGGATATACATAGTGTGTAAAGTTGTACGTATGAACAGTAATAAGGTCGGAATAGTGAGAGGATCTGAATCGCTACCCCGACCAACCACATGTTAACTAACGCCCGGTCTCATGGGCGTATAAGAGTTCAAGGAAATTAATCTTCCTTGACTCGAGGAGACAACCCTTACCATCGTGATCGAACAAGACCACAGGAGAATGTCAACAACGAAGTGACTCCCTCACCTAAAGCTAAGTACTCTCTGTTTTAACCTTCTATGTCGGCCAGCAAGATTGTTATAAATAGTAGATGTACTGTGGGGAATTGTGGGAGATAAGTCTATCTGGGACACCGCCACTTGCAATAAACAAACCCCCAGGGAGATGACCGACTCGTATAATTTTACTGCAGTCATTCCCTTTAAGGTATGTGAGAACTTTACCCGCTCCTGGCCGCACCCAAGGGGTACCTTCAGTATTCTCACGTTAACCCACTGCACTCTGGACCAGTATAAATAAATCTGAGTATATAATATGAATAATTATGGTATGATTAAATTTAAGTGGACTGTATACGTTATTAAACAACTGATCTAGTAAAAGGAGAGGTAGAGAACACACCATTAAGTTAACATGACCATCACTCACCTAATTAACAGCATCATAGCGGTGCATTGTAGATCATTGACCTAGCTAAAGTACATCTACTGTGCGTAACAATATCATTGGCCAATAACAAAGACGACAGAAGAGTACTTAGCTTTAGATGAGGGGGTCGTTTCGTTGTTGACGTCCTCCTGCGATCTGATTCGATCACAATGGTAAGGGTTGTCCCGTCCAGTCAAGGAAGGTTAATTTCCTTGAACTCTTATATGCCCACAAGACCGGGCGTTAGTTAACATGTGGTTGGTCAGGGTAGCGATTCAGATCCTCTCACTAATCCGACCTTATATTGTTTATACATGTAACTTTACACACTACATATATCCTGGCTTAATGCCCCACTAGTTTATACACATTCACCGTCTTGATACTTGTATTTCGAGTAGATAAATTGCTATATGTTAGTTCATCTCCTCCGCATCCAACATGGCGGTCGGGGTATGGCGTACCCAAGCTAGACCCGCCCAGTACAATCACCTCCTGATTATTTACAACTAGGTTTCACTATATTCACCATTTCACAATATTCATCAAATATATTTCAGTCTCTTCTAGGACGAAAGCTCCCCAGCATCAGGGGTTACGACTTTATCCTGCCGTATGGTCACTTCACTGAGTTCAAATAGGCCTATGACGGCATCACTCGCCGGTGGCACGCCTTATTTCACAATTATTGTCCTATTACTGGACCTCCTGGACCGATTGTCCCACTTTATATTTACGTTTAAGGTGCGCAATTATCGTCGCCTGAAGTAAAAATGGACTAGAAGTAGCCACGAATAAGACACTTCTGAATCTGAAGGTCTTCAGCGGACTAAGTGGATTGCTAGGATCCTCTGGCCACAGAAATCTTGTGTAATCCCGATCCGTTTCTTGCAATCCCACTCTCAGGAAAGCTTTACTTATGTCTGCCGTAAAGGCATAACTATTAACTCTGAAATTTAATGACACATCACCCAATTTTTCCGTCAGCGACGGACCTGTCATCAAACAATAATTCAAACTAGGTACATTTTTATTACCCCTGGCACTACAATTAAACACGATCCTCAAAGGAGTGGTTTTGGAATCCTTCTTCACTCTGTGATGAGGTAAGTAGTGGCCATGAATATTGGCTTGCTCAGAGGGTACCTCCTCTATGAACTGATTATTTAACTGTTCATTAATTATTGTATTATAAGCAGTCAACAATTCTGTTGTCTTACTCAATTCGTGGAGCTGGGCCTTTAACTGACCATACGCCATCCGGTAAAATGGGTAGTTCCGGATGGTTTAGCTTCCATGGGAGTCGCACCCAGTATTGTCCAGACTCAAATTTAACATCCTTCAGGTATTGTTCCTGAGTGAAGGAATCATCTGGACTTTCTTCATTTACATTAATCCCCACTGTCCAGTTCCCACAATTTATGCACTGGTTTAACAGCATCCTCTATAGAAGAATATTTACACTGGAGTGACTTTTCATGAGTAAGGCACACAGTGACTGCATTTATGGCTTCCTCAAGTCATTCATTACTGCGAGGAAGCCTGCCATAAATTACATGGCCTTCACCAGTGTTGAGAAGAGTGACACCACCTTTCTTCGTCATACCCTTCACGAAGGTGGCATAATAGTCACTGCCTATCAAAACACTTACTGGTCCCACCGAGTCATTGCTTACTACGGAGGGTGCCAGTTTCACATTAGTCTCCCTGGGCTTGCCAGCCACACTAACTCCATTAAGTTCAGCCATGGTTATAGGATCAATAACCACTGAGGGTACAAATTAAATAGACCCTTTATTATTCATGGGCTTGCCAGCCACACTAACTCCATTAAGTTCAGCCATGGTTATAGGATCAATAACCGCTGACGTCACAAATTAAATAAATTGTTTATAAAGGTGATTCTCACACCTTACTCTTGCACAAATCATAGCCACGCCTGTGCTAGCAATTAATTGGACTAATTACTGTCCACCACACAATTAATTACCTGTGTACTCTATACTCACTTCCTACGATCAGTCACTTATTTATTAAATAATTAATTCAATAATGATTAATTCACTAATCACATCAGGTTCAGAACGGACCAACGGGCGCTGTGGGGAATTGTGGGATATAAGTCTATCTGGGACACCGCCACTTGCAATAAACAAACCCCCAGGGAGATGACCGACTCCTATAATTTTACTGCAGTCATTCCCTTTAAGGTATGTGAGAACTTTACCCGCTCCTGGCCGCACCCAAGGGGTACCTTCAGTATTCTCACGTTAACCCACTGCACTCTGGACCAGTATAAATAAATCTGAGTAGATAATATGAATAATTATGGTAGGTTATTAAACAACTGATCTAGTAGGAGGAGAGGTAGAGAACACACCATTAAGTTAACATGACCATCACTCACCTAATTAACAGCATCATAGCAGTGCATTGTAGATCGTTGACCTAGCTAAAGTACATCTACTGTGCGTAACAATATCATTGGCCGATAACAAAGACGACAGAAGAGTACTTAGCTTTAGATGAGGGGGTCGTTTCGTTGTTGACGTCCTCCTGTGATCTGATTCGATCACGATGGTAAGGGTTGTCCCGTTGAGTCAAGGAAGGTTAATTTCCTTGAACTCTTATATGCCCACGAGACCAGGCGTTAGTTAACATGTGGTTGGTCGGGGTAACGATTCAGATCCTCTCACTAATCAGACCTTATATTGTTTATACGTGTAACTTTACACACTACATATATCCTGGCTTAATGCCCCACTAGTTTATACACATTCACCGTCTTGATACTTGGATTTCGAGTAGATAACTTGCGATATGTTAGTTCATCTCCTCCGCATCCAACATGGCGGTCGGGGTATGGCGTACCCAAGCTAGACCCGCCCGGTACAATCACCCCCTGATTATTTACAACTAGGTTTCACTATATTCACCATTTCACAATATTCATCGAATATATTTCAGTCTCTTCTAAGACGAAAGCTCCCCAGCATCAAAGGTTACGACTTTATCCTGCCATATGGTCGCTTCACTGAGTTCAAATAGGCTTATGACGGCATCACTCGCCGGCGGCACGCCTTATTTCACAATTATTGTCCTATTACTGGACCTCCTGGACCGATTGTCCCACTTTATATTCACTGTGTCACTGGATATTCCTCCACATTACGAAAGGAGGTAATTAAATCCGGTTTGGCGGCCGGAATCTCCAAATTCGGCTCGCCATCATCACCTGGAATCTGGTGGGTAGGCTTGCTGTCCACTCACTACTCACTCCCCTCTCTCCCGCCTCTGCCCTCCTTCCCCCGCTGGTATGATGGTTCCCTATTCCTACCCCCATGAACGTTAACTACCAGTGGTACATTAAGGATATCTGTTCATATTGGAAAGTTTATCAATTACAACTTTCGGAAAATACCAATATTTTCCACATGTACCTTAGTTAGGTCAACGATCTACAGTGCACCGCTATGATGCTGTTAATTGGGTGAGTGATGGTCATGTTAACTTAATTGTGTGTTCTCTCCTTTTACTTCTACTTGATCAGTCCCTATTCCCCATACAGTCCACTTAAATTTAATCATACCGTAATTATTAGTATTATCTACTCAGATTTATTTATACTGGTCCAGAGCATATTGTGGTGAGTGTGAGAATATTGAAGGTACCCCTCGGGTGCGGCCAGGAGTGGGTAAAGTTCTCACATACCTTAAGGGAATGACTGCGGTAAAATTATACTAGTCGGTCATCTCCCTGGGAGATTGTTTGTTGCAAGTGGTGGTGTCCCAACTTATCTCCCACAATTCCCCACAGCGCCTGTTGGTCCTTCGAACCGGATGTGATTAGTGAATTAATCATTATTGAATTAATTATTTAATAAATAAGTGACTGATCGTAGGAAGTGAGTATAGAGTACACAGTTAATTAATTGTGTGGTGGACAGTAATTAGTCCAATTAATTGCAAGCCCAGGCGTGGCTACGATTTGGGCAAGAATAAGGTTTGATAATCACCTTTATAAACAATTTATTTAATTTGTGACATCAGTGGTTATTAATTCTACAACCATGACTGAACCTGACGGAGTTCCCATGCCGGGTAGCAAAACCATGGATATTAAAGGCAAGAAAGCGTCGTTGCAAGCTCACAAGGGACATGTGACAAAGGCGCACAATATGTGTTTGAACTTAGTGAACGAGCCGTCGATGAGTGCTATTGACTTAGAAACAAATTTTGAGTTACTAGAACTTAGGTACGTGTCGTACGTGCAGTGGTTCAAAGTCTATGAAATTGAGTTACTGGAGGATTGTGCGAGCGATGAGGATTGAGAAGTACTGTTACAACAATATTGTGACTGGAAGAAGTCATTTGTGCCTGCATAGTCCAGCCTCCTGCAGTAAATAAAATGTCCCTCCCCAGACTCCTGGAAGTACAATTGTTGTTGTTCCAGCCGGGAGACAGCTGGGAGGAATTTTGGTCCATTTTCAAGGCAATGGTACATGATCGGAAGGATCTGGAAGGTGTTGCCAAGTTGATTTATTTAAAGGGACAATTGAGGGGAGATGCTCTCATTCTCATTCAGACTTTTCCCAATGTAAACAACTCTTATAGAGAAGCTGTTCGTCTACTAGAGGGTACTTATGGTAATTCGGAATAGCATACATTGGATTTAGTAACTGCAGTGGTTAATTTGAAACCGCCAGAGCACAACTATAAAGGGTTGCAACAATTTTGGATCAAACTAGAGAGCACTCTCAAGATTTTGAGTAACAAACACAATTTGGAGAATGCAAGTTGGTTCGTGGGTCTGGTGGTACGAGCTAAATTGAACCATAAGACGATAGAGTGGTTATCTAACAAGTACCACAAGGCTTACTTCGGGTTGGAGGAGATAAGGATAGGCTTGCAAGAATTAATTGTTCAACTGCAGACTAGCCAGCCCACTACCTTTAAGAATACCAGTCATAGTGACGTTGAGTCATCAGTCAAGTTCCACAAGGAAAAAATTATCCCAATAGTAATAGTTACAACCCATCCACTAAAAAGGGTTATGTTGGCACATATCAAGTGACAGGGACCAGTAATAATGGTTCATCACAACAAGACAGAAAGAATAAACACCCCAATAAGGGTAACCCAGGGGGGGGGTAAGCTGTCGAGCCAAGAGAAGAGAGATTGTCTCTTCTGTAATGAAACCCATCTCTCTAAACTCTGCATTAATTATAATTCTTGGGATGTGAAAGTGAAGAGATTGGATGAGCTGGACCGGTGTATTCGATGTCTTGGTAATCATAATGTGAGGGATTGCCAGACCAAACTGAATACTTGTCACCAATGCAATAATGGTAGGCACCACATAGAGATGTGTAAGAGTGGGTGTAATCCTAGTAATGGTAAGGATAATCACCCCGACACTACAGTGGCGCACGTAAAACTTGCAGCTAACATTCGTAATGGTTTAGCTGAAGTAGCACTACCTGTGTTGGACATGACAGTTAAAGATAAATGGCGTAAATCCAAGACTGTAACAGCTTTGTTAGATGAGGGATCACAACGTACTTTCATAAAGCACAGTTGCCTTAATGGGATGAAAGTACGAAGGGGGGATCCTACCACATTAAAATTATTGGGTTTTCTATCAGATAAAAGGGCCCAGTCATATGACATGGTTTATATAAACTTCGGTCTGGGCAGAGAGAAAACCCAAGTTAATGCAGTAGTCGTGGATAGACTACCGGAGATCTCCACTGTGGGTCTTAATGCCACCAAGCAGAGACTCTCACAGAATAATGTGAAACTGGCACCCTCTGTGGTCAATAATGACTCTGTGGGATCAATAGGAGTATTAATAGGCAGCGACTATTATGCAGCCTTTGTGAAGGGTATGACGAAGAGGTGCGGAGTCACTCTTCTCAACACGGGTGCAGGCCATGTCATTTATGGCCGGCTCTGGTGGTCTGGTGGCTAAAGCTCTCGCTTCACACGGCGAAGGCCTGGGTTCGATTCCCAGCCAGGGCAGAAACACTGGGCGTGTTTCTTTACACCTGTTGTCTATGTTCCCCATCAGTAAAATGGGTACCTGGGTGTTAGTCGACTGGTGTGAGTCGCATCCTGGGACACTGACCTAATCTGCCCGAAATGCTCAGCATAACAAGGGACTTTCTATATAGTAGTATGTCACTGATGTCAGCTAGGCCTGTATACCTTGTACATGTACTTGTAGTAAATATATTAATGAATGACTGGAGGAAGCCATAAATACAGTCACTGTGTGTCTTACGCACGAAACGCCGCCCCAGAGTACATATTCTTCTATAGAGAATGCCATTGAACCAGTACACAAGAACTGGACAGTATCGGGATTAATGTACATGAGGAAAGTCCAGATAACTCTTTCACCAAGGAACAATACCTGAAGGATGTTAAATTCGAGTCTGGACAATACTGGGTGCGACTCCCATGGAAGCTAAACCATCTGGAACTACCCACTAATTACCGGATGGCGTATTGTCAGTTAAAGGCCCAGCTCCACGAATTGAGTAAGACACCAGAATTGTTGACTGCTTATAATACAATAATTAATGAACAGTTAACTAATCAGTTCATAGAGGAGGTACCCCCTGAGCAAGCCAATATTTATGGCCACTACTTACCTCATCACAGAGTGAAGAAGGATTCCAAAACCACTCCTTTGAGGATCGTGTTTAATTGTAGTGCCAGGGTAATAAAAATGTACCTAGTTTGAATGATTGTTGCAACCCTTTATAGTTGTGCTCTGGCGGTTTCAAATTAACCAGTACAGTTACTAAATCCAATGTATGCTGTTCCGAATTACCATAAGTACCCTCTAGCAGACGAACAGCTTCTCTATAAGAGTTGTTTACATTGATGAAAGCCTGAATGAGAATGAGAGCATCTCCCCTCAATTGTCCCTTTAAATAAATCAACTTGGCAACACCTTCCAGATCCTTCCGATCATGTACCATTGCCTTGAAAATGGACTAAAATTCCTCCCAGCTGTCTCCCGGCTGGAACGATAACAATTGTACTTCCGGGAGTCTGGGGAGGGACATTTTATTTACCGCGGGAGGCTGGCCCACCACGTCACGCATACTCTTTAAACTATCCAGTACCTTAACTTTGCAGGCACAAATGACTGCTTCCAAGTCACAATATTGTTGTAACAGTACTTCTCGATCCTCATCGCTCGCAAAATCCTCCAGTAACTCAATTTCATAGACTTTGAACCACTGCACGTACGACGCGTACCTAAGTTCCAGTAACTCAAAATTTGTTTCTAAGTCAATAGCACTCGTCGACGGCTCGTTCACTAAGTTCAAACACGTATTGTGCGCCTTTGTCACATGTCCCTTGCGAGCTTGCAACGACGCTTTCTTGCCTTTAATATCCATGGTTTTGCTACCCGGCGTGGGAACTCCGTCAGGTTCAGTCATGGTTGTAGAATTAATAACCACTGATGTCACAAATTAAATAAATTGTTTATAAAGGTGATTATCAAACCTTACTCTTGCCCAAATCGTAGCCACGCCTGTGCTAGCAATTAATTGGACTAATTACTGTCCACCACACAATTAATTAACTGTGTACTCTATACTCACTTCCTACGATCAGTCACTTATTTATTAATTAATTAATTCAATAATGATTAATTCACTAATCACATCCGGTTCAGGACGGACCAACGGGCGCTGTGGGGAATTGTGGGAGATAAGTCTATCTGGGACACCGCCACTTGCAACAAACAATCTCCCAGGGAGATGACCGACTAGTAAAATTTTACTGCAGTCATTCCCTTAAGGTATGTGAGAACTTTACCCACTCCTGGCCGCACCCGAGGGGTACCTTCGATATTCTCACACTCACCACAATACGCTCTGGACCAGTATAAATAAATCTGAGTAGATAATACTAATAATTATGGTAAGATAAAATTTAAGTAGACTGTATGGGGATTAGGGACTGATCAAGTAGAAGTAAAAGGAGACAACACACAATTAAGTTAACATGACCATCACTCACCCAATTAACAGCATCATAGCGGTGCACAGTAGATCGTTGACCTAAGGTACATCTACTATTTATAACAATCTTGCCGGCCGACATAGAAGGTTAAAACAGAGAGTACTTAGCTTTAGGTGAGGGAGTCGCTGTTGCTGACGCTCCTGCGGTCTGTTCGATCACGATGGTAAGGTTGTCTCGCCGAGTCAAGGAAGATTAATTTCCTTGAACTTATCCACGAGACGGCTTAGTTAACAGTGTGGTTGGCGTGCGATCAGATCCTCCACATCTCGACCTTATTACTGCTTTATACGTACAACCTTACTCACTATGCTATCCTGGCTTGATGCCCCACTAGTATACACATTCACGTCTCGATACTTATATTTCGAGTAGATGAGTTGAGATAATGTTAGTTCATCTCTCCACATTCAAATGGCGAGTCGGGAGCATGGCTACCCACGCCAGACCCACCCTGACAATACCCCTGATTATTTACAACTCTGGTTCACTATATTCACCATTTCGCAATATTCATCGAACATATTCGTCTCTTCTAATACGAAACCACCCAGCATCAGGGTTTACGACTTATCCTGTCGCACGGTCGTTTCCAGGATTCAAAGTAGGCCTAAACCAGTATCCCTAGCCGGTTATTTCACAATTACTCTCTAGTTACTGCTCTGAGATTGTCCTACTTTATACATGACGTCCACGTTGATACCCCTCCACATCACGAAAGGAAGGAATTAAGTCCAGCTTGGCGGGCGAACCCACATCCCTCAGCCATTACCTGATATCCTGGTCACTAGGCTGGGTTTCACTGACTACTCCCTCTTCTGCCTGCCTCTGCCCAGCCTCTTCCCACATCAAGCTGGTATGATGGTTCTGGCTTATACTCCACATAGACGCTACAGCGTATAGGATATGTCATATTGAGTTTATCAATTACAACTTTCGGAAAATACTGTGGAAAATATTGGTATTTTTCGAAAGTTGTAATTGATAAACTTTCCAATATGAACAGATATCCTTAATGTACCGCTGGTAGCTTAAACGTTCATGGGGGTATGAATAGAGAACCATCATACCAGCGGGAGGAAGCAGGGCAGAGAGGCGGAGAGGAGAGGGAGTGGGCAGTGAAAACCCAGCCTACACACCGGATATCAGGTGATGGGATGGCCTGCCGAATTTGGAGATTGCCGCCAAACCGACTTAATTACCTCCTTTCGTAATGTGGAGGAGTATCAACGGGGCGCGAGTATAAAGTGGGACAACGGTCCAGGAGGTCCAGTAATAGCAGTAATTGTGGAAATAACGAATGGCGCCGCATGGTATGTCTCCCAAAATTTCCCCAAAGTTTTTGTTAACCCAAAAGGGTTAACAATTGTTCATATGGATTTATATCTTTTCAATGTCCTATGTTTTTGCACTTTCCCAAGCATATAATCGGATTGTTTAAGTTCATATTAATTTGTCCAGGAAGTTGTATATTATTTTAGAAAGTTGTGTATTAGTAGAATATACAGTAAAACAACTAACAAAATCAATCATGAAACCCTGTGTAGTATGCAAACACACAAACAAACGTTCCACTGGATGGATTACATGCAACTTCTGTGGTAATGAGCCACGCCCCCTTTTGCAGGCATTCAGGAATCAACTACACGAGATATTAAACCAGGGAAGTGTTTTTGGATGGCCAAATGAGACCGAACTGTGGAATAAAATCACATTGATTGTGAAAAATATTGGTAATATCCGTAATTGATAAATTTTCCAATATAAATAAATATCCCTAATGTGTTGCTGGTGGTTCCACGTTTATGTGGACATGAGATTAGAACCATCCAACCATCGCGTGGGTACGCGGAAGGGTAGATTGAGGGGAGTAGGCTGGGCAGAGAGAGGGCGAATCAGTCACGTGTGGAGAGGCCTAGAGTTAAGATATCGGGCGGAGGCCTTCGGGTGTTGGACGATGGCATCAGCCAGACCGGGAAATTTAAAAGCTTCACTTCATAACATGGAGTGATATCAAAGGGGCGTCCGTAATTCGTGAGACATTCTGTCCGGAAAGTCCGATATTCGGGTGACAATTTGGTGAAATAACGTGATCCCGGTTTAATGGGGTATCGAGATTTAGGCCTAATTCGGGCTCTGGTGATGTAACGACACGACAAGATATGGTCGTAAACCCTGATTCTGGGTGGTTTTCGTAATAGAAGAGACTGAAATATACTTAATGAATACGGTGAGACGTTGAATCTAGTGAAGCAGATTTGTAAATAATTGGAAGTGAATGTACCGGGTGCCGGAAGTCCAACAAAATAAGCAGACTCTTTGGGTGTCACAGTGCCGGGCTGAGTGTTTGAGGGGGGAGGACGTGTGGGAGTGAGGTCCTAGGCCTTGTATCCCAGGACTGCTTATTTCACTGACTGACAACTCATCATGCAACTCATATCGTTGGATCGCAGCTGCATTGTTGCTGGAACTCTTATGTGGAGCTGTGACTAGTGATCT
>WNWK01039732.1:0-17310 GCA_009830355.1 Cherax destructor
ACGAGCTGGTACATACCAACACAAAGGCGTCCGTCTGCTTAAGACCCACAGATAACTCACTAACGTTTTCCCCAGAACACTGGCCAGATACTGAGAGAAAGAAAGCCTAGTCTTACTGTAATGGGTCTGGATGGAGGGAGATTTCCACGGTACTTCGGGATCTCCTCCAGGGCCCCAGGACAGATGTTGCGTCACGTGGGGAATGCTGCTCGGTTACAGCACGTCTTCTCCGGGTGATGTCTTGTCTGGTAAGGACGTAGGTCACGATTCGTGACCCCCACACGGCCTAGATTCAAGTGTGGGCTGCCAGTTGTCTCTAGCTAACATAACCTAATACTTGCCTATTCAGGCCTATAACTACCTATATTAGGGTGCTAGAGCTACAGTATTAATATCTAACTTTGCCTTAATAATCCTACTATTAGTTTCGAACTGTACAAACTTGCCTAGGTGTGCCTAGGTGGATAAATCTATCAATTAACCCTTTGACTGTTGGAGGCCCCATTCTGAAACTGTCATTCTATGTCGGAAAATTTTGGAAAAAAAAAAAAATTATTTTTTCTTATGAAATGATAGAGAATCTTTTCCCGATTGTAATGACACCAAAAGTATGAAATTTGATTGAAAACTTACGGAATTACGCTCTCGCAAAGTTAGCGATGTCAGTGATATATACACATCGGCGATTTCGCTGACTTTGAGCCCTATTTTAGGCCAATTCCATTGCGACAGTCGACCAAACTCATAGCTATTTCTTTAGACCTCCATTTGTTCTATTGATTGAGTACAAGAAATCACCAATAAAGTGGTCAGAAAATGGCAATTTTGCCAATTTCATGCAAAATAAAAAAGATGTCAATTTCAAAATAGGGTCCAGAATAAACAATGCAGACATCCCTAGCACTAAAATAAGATGTTATCTGTTCATTAGTCATGTCTTTAGGCCCTCTTACATTACTCTTGCTTTCTATTTTGATTTTTATTCATACAAAAATAGAAGATTTATTGTTATGCAGACTATTGCATTATTGTAAAAACTGTATAAATAATATCTGTGCACTTGTGAAAGAATATTAGACTCACCAGTTGATGTGTATTGGACGCATGGTGTGATTTGTTTACTTTTGAACATTGTCAAAAATCGAACATTTCCGCTACTTTGAGCTCAATTTCAAGATCGTTTACATCATGCAACTAATCAAAATCATCTCTATTCCTGTAATATGTTTCCCATTCTATCAAATGAGACCATGAAAATGAGAATACAACCATAAATACTATACGAAAATACACCTCAAAGACGGCGTTTTAATTAAAAAAAACGGTCGGAGTTTTTTTTTTTCTCATTATGTACTGCTTGCTGCAGGATTTTTTTTATACTGCGCACACTGACCACACAGACCCATTCTCTCACATGTGGGCCTACCAGTTTTCTCCTGCTTGATTTGAGGCCGCTAGAATTTAGGCGTATAAATACGTCCGAAACATTGGCTCGTAAGACGTATATATACGTCCGAAACAGTCAAAGGGTTAAAATGTACATAATAGTTACCTTCGTTAGCTCGAATGTGTGTATGTTTTGTTGGGTGTGTGGGTTTATAAACTCCGAGGGCCGATCCACGGTATGTTTAAGGCTCCTAACGGCTCACTTACCCTGTGGAACTTTTAGTGACCAAAAAAAGTTTCCACATTTCTCATAAACAACCTAGGCAAATTATCCCAAGACACTACTAAAGTTACCTTCAGACTACATAATGAGACAGCTGTTAATAACTTCATAACAGCTATGTCAAACATCGACTGGCAAACCGAGTTAGACACCAATACAGATACTGACATATGTATTAATAATTTTCTAAGAAAGGTTCCTCTTTAAGGGGGCCTCCTTGTCGCAGTAAAGAGGCTATCGGTCTGAGGAATTGGACCTCTTGGTCTTCTTCCTCAGACCGAACCTAATTACCCCCCAATCCCCCCTCCCCTTTCCCATCTTCCCCATCCTCCCTTTTCCCTTTCCTCCTCCTCCTCTCCTCATCCCTCCCTTATTTCCTTCCCATTTTTACCCTGGGAGCTTCTCCACAGGCATTCTAGTTCCTAGATAGGGGAAAGGGTACCATGGTCCAATCCCATTCCGTTGAAGTTCTTGGCGGTGGTGTAGTTTGCCGTGGAATCTGGATCACCTGGGGATGTCCCGATCCATCTCCGGTCTCCAGGGGGGTGGATTTTGATATCTTTCGGGCGACGGGTGTATCTCTGGAGGCCACCTTTTGGATTCCGGGGGTGGTGGCCGAAGGCGGTATGCTTTGTGGCGTATATCTTGCCGCCGTCTCTTTTGTCCGCCGAGGTGGCTCGGTGGATGTGAGGTTGCTATCCCGGATTGCTGGTTTACTGGCATGAAGGGTAGGGTATGGCACGGGTTTCATGCAGCATCTGCGCTACTTGCAGTGTTGAGGTCCTCGTGGGCACGGAGGGGGATTTCATTCGTCCTAGGAGCTATTCCTCCACGTTCCCCCCTTTTTTTATTTTTTTTTATTTTTCTTTTCTTTTCTTTCTTTTTTTCTTAAAAACAAAAAGAAAGAAGTAACCTAACCATGAATGCACTAATCTGTGAACCTACCCTCGGGCCCCTTGATACCGCACCTAGTTCTGACCCTACCTCGTTAATGGACAACTCTTTGGACAACCCTAATACCCCTGTACCTCTTGCTAGTGCCGGTTCGTCACCTGCTTCAGGTACCGGGGATCCGACTGGCCCTTTCGATACGTCTGACCTTAGCTATTCTCTGACCTTGATTCCAGCTTCTCCCTTAACGGTGCAGCAATTTTCAAATTGCCCGCCTGTCACACGTCGGACTGCCTCTGGTCCCTCATCCAAACAACCAAGACCCTTACATGAAGACTCGACACTTCCTGCTCATTCATCTCAGAAACGACTAGCTCATCATGCACTCCCCTTAAATGCTCTGTTTCACACTACTCAATGGACAAAGTTTTTTACTCTACGACCGACCTTTCCTAATACCTATCTTTCCGATCATAGTATTGGTAAAGCTCTCCTACGCCATGTAGGTAAAGATATCTCATTTCACGCTCTCAAGAGCGGCACTCGCATCATCACAGTCCAGAATGCTGGCCAAGCATGCGATCTTTTTCTCCTTACGACCTTAGATACTATTCCTATCACCATTGACAAGCATCATTCTCTTAATTCTTGTAGTGGTACTGTCATTTTACCCCACACCATTGTCCAACGGAATTTTTAGACATGTAGTGATGTGATTTTGGAGCAGCTTGAGCTTCAAGAACTCCCTATCCTTAAGGTTAACACTTTTGTCCTCCCTGCCAATAAGCGAAGACGTTATCCTTGCAATATAGCTCGTTTAACGCTTGACTGCCGTGAACTCCCACCTTTGGTCTACATTGCAGGTCAACGTTTACAAGTTCGAAAGGTGACCCCCTACACCACAACAGTGTAGAAACTGTTGGCGTTTTGGTCATCCAGCGAAATATTGCAGGTCCATGGCCGAATGCCCAGTCTGTGGTCCCGACGACCATGCCAGTCCTTCTTGTACTTTACCTCCCTCTTGCCTTAACTGTCATGAGGCACATCCATCGTACTCTCGCCGTTGTCAGGTTTACCTGAATGAGCGGGAAATCTGTTGTCTCAAAGAGGCAGAAGGCTTCTCATATGCTATGGCCATCTCTCACCTACGCCTTCAAGGGAGACTTCCCCGTATTTCCTATTCTAGCATTGCTAAATGTCGCCCCACTTCTGGGGTGCCAACTTTCTCGACTTCCTCTGTGGTTACAACATCCTCCGTCACCCCTGTCTCAATACTTTTGCTGTTCTTGGCTCCGAGGTCCCTACCTCGGCATCCCATACAGTCCACTCTCCTTCCTCTACTCACTCGCACAGTTCTGTGTCTACACGCTCTCACCCCCCACATAAGTCTCAGCGCCCCCCTTCTTCTCATAAGTCCGGCAGAAAATCCCTATTGCCGGGTTCTTCGCCTCCGACTATTTCTGTAAAGTGTGTGGAGGTTCATTCTCCTCCTCATACACTATCTTCATCCCCTGTCCTCTCAAGTTCCTTCCCTGACTGTCCCTCCTCAGGCCACTTCCACTTCTGTCCCCTCCCATGCCCCTTCGACAGTTTCCTCTTCCATCTCCTCGACCTCTACTTTAGTACAGTCTATAGTCTCCCCGAAAGTTACTCACTCTCCTTCCATTTCTAATGTAGTCCCACATTCTGCATCTTTGTCTTCCGAAAATCTGGAAGCTATCGCAGAATTTATTGCAGAGTCTGAAACGTTGATGAACACCGCTCCACCTTCGGTTCCTCCTCCTCTCTCTCTCCGTCTACACCCCTCCTTCTTTCACAGTGTCCCACTCCTTCTCTGATTACGAGTCTTCTGCTGCCTCCACACGTGGACTTTTCTAACCCTAGTCCATAGATACCTCTAACTTCGACTTCTATCTTTCTCTCTATAAATCATGGCTTATTTGCAGTGGAATATCCGAGGCCTCAGAGGTAACAGGGGTGAGCTTCAGGTGTTGCTCTCCCAATTTTTCCCTGTTGGTGTCTGTTTGCAAAAACCCAAATTGCAATCTTCTGTTATCCAGCCCTTTTCAGGCTATGATTTGTTATATTCATCGGATCCTTTTTCCAATGGAACCTTTAACGAAAGTGCTCTTCTTATACGCACTGGAGTTCCATACCATCAGCTTTATGTTCATTCTTCTCTACATTACACCGCAGCCCATATCCACTTGAATAAGTGGTATACACTCTGTTCTTTATATCTCTCCCCTTCGCGGGCATTGTCTATCCCAGATGTTGATTTTCTGGTTTCTTCCTTACCGCCACCCCTTCTATTACTTGGCGATTTTAACGCACACCACTTTCTCTGGGGAGGGTCGCACTGTGACTCCCGTGGCATTCAGTTGGAGGCAATTCTTGCTTCTCTTCCCCTACATGTTTTAAATACGGGTACTCCTACCCATTTTGATCCCCGAACTCATTCTTTCTCCTGCATCGATCTTTCTCCTGCATCGATCTTTCCGTCTGCTCTTCATCAACTGTCCTTGACTTCACCTGGTCTGTCCTCCCGGACTTACATGACAGCGATCATTTCCCAATCATCCTTAAGTCCCCTCTGTTTTCTCCACCTCCTCATTGCCCACGCTGGCAATTTGACCGGGCAAAATGGGACCTTTATGCACATCTTACTGCCTTTCATGAGGTTCCTACCTCGTCCTCCATTGATGAGGTTTTACATCTCTCTTCGTCCTCCATCTTCACAGCGGCTTCACATTCTATTCCTCAAACCTCGGGCAAGCATCCTCTAAGCATCTTCTAAGTCTGCCAGCGAGTTAAAGCCCTTAGATTTTTCTTCTTTTAGAGAAGAATCCTATAATGTGCCTTTTACCCTTCAAGAACTGGAGGCAACACACTCTGCTTGCCGATCATCGGCAGCTGGGCCAGACGGCATACATATTCGTATGCTACAGCATTTACATCAGTCGCTCTTACTGTCCTCTTACGACTCTTTAATCTCATATGGTCGCAAGGAGTTCTTCCCCAGCTGTGGAAGTCTGCTATTGTTCTCCCTTTTCGAAAACCAGGTACTACGGGACGTGATTCCTCTCACTACCGTCCCATCGCTCTTACCAGTGCAGTTTGCAAGGTGATGGAACGTCTAGTTAATAGACGTTTGATGTGGTATTTAGAGACTCACAATAGTCTCTCCCCTAGTCAATATGGCTTCTGTAAGGGCCGTTCTGCCATTGACCTCTTGCTGCGCTTGGATACGTATATTCGTAATGCCTTTGCGAATAACCATTCAGTTATCTCTATCTTTTTTGATCTTGAGAAGGCTTATGACACAACTTGGAGATATAATATCTTGGCCCAGGCCCACTCCTTAAACCTCCGAGGCCACCTACCATTCTTTCTTAAGGCCTTCTTAACTGACAGACATTTCCGGGTCCGGGTTAGTAATGAACTCTCCCCGGAATTTGTCCAAGCTGAAGGTGTCCCCCAGGGATGTGTTCTGAGCACAACACTCTTTCTGCTTGCTATAAATAATCTGGCATCTGTTCTCCCATCCAATATTTGGTCATCGCTCTATGTGGATGACTTTGCTATAGCTTGTGCAGGTGCAGACTGTCACCTCATTGCAGTTTCCCTCCAGCATATCATCAACTGGGTTTCTGATTGGGCCACCACTCACGGATTTAAATTTTCTAGTGGCAAAACTCATCAAATTACGTTTACTAGACGTTCAGTGGTCTCTGACCATCCATTGTACCTATACGGCTCACGTATCCCAGAACGTGATACAGTCAGGTTTCTCGGCCTCCTGTTCAACCGTCGATTGTCCTGGAAACCTCACATTACCTCTCTGAAGGCAACTTGTCACACCAGGCTGAACCTTCTTAAAATCCTCGCACATCTTTCGTGGGGGGCTGATCGTAGAACCCTCCTTCGCCTACATTCAGCCCTAATTTTGTCGAAACTCGATTATCGTGACCAGATATATTCTGCGGCCTCCCCTGCTACTCTTTCCATCCTTAATCCCTTCCATCACCAGGGATTATGCTTATGCCTTGGTGCATTTCGTTCTTCCCCGGTTGAGAGCCTCTATGTAGAAGCGAACATTCCATCCTTATCCGATCGTCGTGATGCACATTGCATTCGCTATTTTGTTCGCTCTCATGACCTCCGCAATCCTTCCATGTATAGGATTGTTACAGATGTTAGTAGGCGCTCTTTATTTGTTCGTCGCCCCTGCTTACTTCGTCCCTTTTATCTTCGTCTACATTCACTCCTGTCTTCCCTTCAGCTCCCACCTCTGTATGTTCATGTGACATCTCCCTTTCCCCTACCCCCTTGGGAAGTTCCTACTGTCCGTGTCTGTTCTATTCCTCTACCTTGCGCGAAAGCCCAACTATCTACGGCGGCTTCTCGCTCTTTCTTTCTAGACCACTTCCGTTCTCATTCCCATGCCATCGCAGTATACACCGATTGTTCAAAGTCATCTGACGGCGTCGGATTCACAGCAGTGTTTCCGGACAGCGTTGTACGAGGGCATCTATTACCCTTGGCTAGCATATTTACGGCTGAATTGTATGCCATTCTTGTGGCACTTATCCATATTGCATCTATGCCTGAGTCACCATTTGTGGTCGTTTCAGACTCCCTTAGTGCTTTACAGGCTATCCGTAAAATTGATACACCTCACCCCCTAGTTCTTCGTATCCAACTTTGGTTACGCCGTATCTTTAGCAAGCATAAAGATATTGTTTTTTGTTGGGTCCCTGGTCATGTTGACGTACAGGGCAATGAACAGGCAGACACTGCTGCGCGGTCAGCAGTACATGACCTTCCAGTTTCATATAGAGGTGTTCCTTTCACGGACTATTTTTGCGGTCATTGCTAGCCACCTTCGCACCCGTTGGCAACAACGCTGGTCTGACCTGCTGAATAACAAACTTCATTCTATTAAACCGGTTATAGGTTTCTGCCCTTCTTGTCACCAATGTCGAGGTTGGGAGACTACTCTCTCCCGTCTTCGCATCGGCCACACTCGTCTTACTCACGGGTATCTCATGGAGAGGCTCCCTGCCCCTCTCTGTGAGCATTGTCAGGTTCCAGTGTCTGTTCGACATATCCTGTTGGACTGCCCACTCTATCAACGAGCACGCAGAATTTACCTCCAACGACGTCTTCGCTCTGCGGCCCTTTCTTTACCTTCCCTTCTTGAAGATGGACCCTCCTTTAATCCTGACTCTCTCATTGACTTTTTGACAGAAACTGACTTACTACACAAACTCTGAAGATTATACCTCTAGCACCTCCCTCAGTCCCTTCTACCTCGATCTCTTGCTACCCTCCATCCCTGCACTATCTGTCATCTTGCACTCCATACCTGTTACGGCCCCTTATCTAACAATGGTTGTTAGGTAGTTACCTTACCGGCCGGCAGTCAAGGGGTTACGTCATCAGACCTGATGTTTGACTGCCGTGCCGGCTTGACTGACAGTGTTCACCAGACTCTAGTAGAGAGTGTCCACCTGACTCTCCTAGAGGGGGTCAACTATACTCTCACACTGGAGAGCGTCAACCGGACTCTCCACATACACTATTGTAGAGTGTCCTTCCGACTCTCCCTACACCATTGGAGAGTGCTCACCGGACTCTCTTCCCTACACCTTGGAGAGTGTACAGACTCTTCCCTACACCTTGGAGAGTGTACAGACTCTTACTTGCACTATGGAGAGTGTACCTGCACTATGGAGAGTGTACCTGCACTATGGAGAGTGTACCTGCACTATGGAGAGTGTACCTGCACTATGGAGAGTGTACCTGCACTATGGAGAGTGTACCTGCACTATGGAGAGTGTACGTGTCCTGCGAGGAGACAGTGTACCGAGACTGTTTTGTACCTGAGACTGTGTACCCGGAGTTGAGACTGTACCTGAAAGTGTCACTGGTGTTGTAGTGTCACTGGTGTGTGTTCATTGATGTAGTGACAACTGGTGGCACGACACAAGTGGAATAGTCGTGTGATTTGGTGTTGGTGTCGGATGACGCGGTGACTAGGTTTTAGAGACGGAGTCATGACACAGGGGGCGTGCCATGTGGCACAGAGAGTGTCGTGTGACACAGAGAGAAGGCGTGTTGTGTAACACAGAGACAAGGGTGTCTGATGACACGGAAGAGAATGCGTGTCATAACTAGAGGTGTGGTGGTGTCCTGTGTGACACGACGATGGCAGCGACGTTTGACACTGCACTGAATTTTATGATTGTTTTTACTTGTGAATTTTTACTACGTTATAATTGTGTATAAAGAGATTATATATGTGTTTACACAGATTATATAGATTTATGATTTTATTCAGAGTACTATATGTTTTTATATTAATAATAATATAATAAATATTGAAAAGCTGATAGTTACTCAGTATCCCAAACAGTCGTTTATTACAAATGTTTCTTTATTTGTAATATGAGTGGCCTGTCCGGGAGCATCTTGTTTGTCCGGGAAATGACTGTTTGGGATAAATCTTATATTACGTAGTACCTGAATCTTTGTGTGTCGGTCATTTTGTGGTGGGGGTGTTACGGCCCCTTATCTAACAATGGTTGTTAGGTAGTTACCTTACCGGCCGGCAGTCAAGGGGTTACGTCATCAGACCTGATGTTTGACTGCCGTGCCGGCTTGACTGACAGTGTTCACCAGACTCTAGTAGAGAGTGTCCACCTGACTCTCCTAGAGGGGGTCAACTATACTCTCACACTGGAGAGCGTCAACCGGACTCTCCACATACACTATTGTAGAGTGTCCTTCCGACTCTCCCTACACCATTGGAGAGTGCTCACCGGACTCTCTTCCCTACACCTTGGAGAGTGTACAGACTCTTCCCTACACCTTGGAGAGTGTACAGACTCTTACTTGCACTATGGAGAGTGTACCTGCACTATGGAGAGTGTACCTGCACTATGGAGAGTGTACCTGCACTATGGAGAGTGTACCTGCACTATGGAGAGTGTACCTGCACTATGGAGAGTGTACCTGCACTATGGAGAGTGTACCTGCACTATGGAGAGTGTACCTGCACTATGGAGAGTGTACGTGTCCTGCGAGGAGACAGTGTACCGAGACTGTTTTGTACCTGAGACTGTGTACCCGGAGTTGAGACTGTACCTGAAAGTGTCACTGGTGTTGTAGTGTCACTGGTGTGTGTTCATTGATGTAGTGACAACTGGTGGCACGACACAAGTGGAATAGTCGTGTGATTTGGTGTTGGTGTCGGATGACGCGGTGACTAGGTTTTAGAGACGGAGTCATGACACAGGGGCGTGCCATGTGGCACAGAGAGTGTCGTGTGACACAGAGAGAGGCGTGTTGTGTAACACAGAGACAAGGGTGTCTGATGACACGGAAGAGAATGCGTGTCATAACTAGAGGTGTGGTGGTGTCCTGTGTGACACGACGATGGCAGCGACGTTTGACACTGCACTGAATTTTATGATTGTTTTTACTTGTGAATTTTACTACGTTATAATTGTGTATAAAGAGATTATATATGTGTTTACACAGATTATATAGATTTATGATTTTATTCAGAGTACTATATGTTTTTATATTAATAATAATATAATAAATATTGAAAAGCTGATAGTTACTCAGTATCCCAAACAGTCGTTAATTACAAATGCTTCTTTATTTGTAATAATACCCTACTAATCGTCTATCTCCCTCTTACAACCCACTCTCCCTGCATCCTACAATAACCTGCAGTGCTGTATAACCCATGTGGTTTAGCGCTTCTATTTGATTATAATAATTATAATAATAATACAAATTTTCCACTTAACAATGATAAATGGATCACTTGTCACAAAACTCACAGAGGAAAAATTCTTAGGAATCCACCTTGACAGTGGCCTCAAATTTCAGACATATATACAACAAATTTCCAAGAAAGTTTCCAAGACCGTAGGAATACTATCCAAGATAAGGTACTATGTTCCACAACCAGCTCTCCTTTCCCTGTATCACTCACTCATTTACCCCTATCTCACCTATGGAATCTGCGCATGGGGCTCAACAACAATAAATCATCTCAGACCAAATGATAACAAATTCCCACTCCAGACAACATACTCCACCAATATTCAAAAGTCTAAACTTACTCACCATACAAGACATCCATACTTTTTACAGTGCCTATTATGTACATAGAACACTAAACTCAAATATTAACCCACCACTCAAAATTCTCCTTACCAACCTTAACAGGACACATGAACAAAACACAAGGCACAGATCACTCTTCGATGTTCCCCGCATCAACCTCACACTATGCAAAAACGCAATGCACATTAAAGGCCAAAAAATTTGGAATTCATTACCTATGATTACCAAAGAAACCGTGTCTGTACATCAATTCAAAACTCTGCTAAAAAAAACACCTACTCACCCAAAACTAAATACCCAATACTTAACATTACCTACAAAGTTAATAAATCACTTTCCACTGCTTCAAAATAACATTATTCAATGTGTTACTCCCCTAGCCTCAAAACCCCTTACATAATTGCTCAAAGAAAAATAATTTCTCAAACATAATCTAGTGCAAATGTTGAAACTTATATCTCATAAATGTATAAACCTGTTATAATTAATGCAACCTAATCTAACTTTGTTCCTACAGCATTACCAAATAAAAAAATCCATTCTCATGTACTCTTGTACTCCTTGTAACTCATCTAATGACCATATAAACTGTTATTACAACACAAATACAGTGGAACCCTGACTAATGAATGCTCCATATAGTGAACAAATCGTGTAACGAACGCTTTTTTCGCAAAATATTTTTCTCATGTAGCGAACATTTACTCGTGTAACGAACCGTACCAGACCTGTCCGCCTGCCCCGCGCAAGCACTGTGAGGTGGACAGGACGTCAGTCTAGCATTTTTTACACTTGAGAGAACATTACCCATTGTGCTCTTTCAAACATTCACAATACTTTTGTTTGTGTTTATTGGTGGTTCAGTGATTGTCACTGTGAAATAAGTCACCATGGGTCCAAAGAAGCTTCCTAGTGGCACCCCTGTGGTAAAGAGAGTGAGGACCACCATCGAACTGAAGAAAGAGATTGTTGAAAAATATGAGAGTGGCGTACATGTGAGTGAGCGTGCCAGAGAGTACAACAAAAACAAATCTAGTATGGGCACTATCCTGGCAAAGAGAAATGAGATCAAGGAAGCTAATGTTGCAAAAGGGGTTGATATGTTAACGAAAAATAGATCGAAAACAGTGGATGAGGTTGAGAAGTTGTTGATGGTGTGGATAAACAATAAACAATTAGCAGGTGATAGTATTTCTACGGCAATAATTTGTGAAAAGGCAAGGAAGTTGCACGCAGATCTTGTCAAGACAATGCCTGGAACCAGTGTTGAGGAGAGTGATTTTAAAGCCAGCAGAGGCTGGTTTGAGAGGTTTAAGAAACGTAGTGGCATACACAGTGTTGTGCGACATGGTGAGGCAGCCAGCTCAGACAAACGTGCAGCTGAAAAGTTTGTGAGTGAATTTAAGGGGTTCGTAGAGGCTGAAGAATTCCTCCCCAACAAGTGTTTAATTGTGGTGAAACAGGCCTGTTTTGGAAGAAACGCCCAACAGGACCTTCATTACTCAGGAGAAAAGGCACTGCCAGGACACAAGCCTATGAAAGACAGGCTAACTCTTATGATGTGTGCCAATGCCAGTGGTGATTTTAAAGTGAAGCCTTTACTGGTGTATCACGCAGAAAATCCCAGAGCCTTCAAGAAACACAGTGTTAACAGGAATTATTTGTGTGCATTGGAAGGCTAACACTAATGCATGGGTCACTAAGGACTTTTTCATGGAATGGTTGACTGGAATATTTGGCCCTTGTATGAAGAAATACCTCCTGGAAAAGAAATTACCACTCAAGTGCCTCCTGGTACTGGACAATGCTCCTTCTCATCCTCACAACTTGAAGAGTTGTTGTCTGACAACTTTAATTTAATCAGAGTGAAGTTCTTGCCTCCTAACACCACTTCTCTCATCCAGCCCATGGACCAGCAGGTCATTGGAAACTTCAAGAAACTGTACACCAAAGCAGCGTTTGAAAAGTGCTTTCAAGTGACCTCGGACACTCAGCTGACCCTAAGAGAGTTCTGGAAAGATCACTTCAATATCGTGCATTGCATAGGCCTTATAGGTAAGGCTTGGGAGGGAGTGACTTCCAGGACTTTGAACTCTGCTTGGAGACCTCTGTGGCCGGATTGTGTTGAAAAGAGGGATTTTGAAGGATTTGAGGCTGACCCTGACGACCCTGTGCCTGTTGTGGAAGATATTGTGGCATTGGGGAACAGCCTGGGGTTGGAGGTGAGTTGTGAGGATGTGGAAGAGTTGGTGGAGGAGCACAGGTTAGAGCTAACAACTGAAGAGCTGGAACTGGAACAGCATCAGACCAGAGCTGAGGTTATTGCTTCACAGAAGGAGGGAGAGAGAGAGAAAAGGAGGTGCCTTCTTCAGTGCTTAAGGAAATTTTTTCCAATTGGAACGATGTGCAAAATTTTGTTGAAAAAAAACACTCTGAGCAAGCTGAAATGAGCCATCTGTGCAACCACTTCAGTGACAGAGCCATGTTGCACTTCAGGAAAATAATAAACAGGCACCAGAAACAGAGGAGTGTACAGTTATTTCACGAGGCAGGGATCCAGTGACTCTCAAGCTGGTCCTAGTGGCATTAAAAGAAAAAGAAGGGAAGTAACCCCAGATAAGGACTTGTTACCTGAACTCTTTATGGAGGGGGATTTCCCTTCCAAACACTAAGCACTCCCTCACTCTTCCTCCCTATCTTCCAGATGCCAGCAAGTCTCTTCAATAAAGGTAAGTAAATGTTATTTTAAATGTTTAATTATAAATTTAATCTTTACAAAATTAATTTTTTGTGAATATTTTTGGATGTCTGGAACGGATTAATTGTATTTAAATTATTTCTTATGGGAAATAAGGTTTCGAATTACGAACTTTTCATGTTAAGAGCTAGCTCCTGGAATGGATTAAATTCGTTAGTCGAGGGACCACTGTAATTGATTTGATTGTTTGATCTGATTTAATAAATTGCGTTACTACAAATAATAAATTATGTTGACATATTATAAAGCTGTAATGCTTCAAAATTGTAAAACTATTATGTTTCAAAAATGTTATGTTCAAATTTCGTAGCATAAATACTCAACTATATTTATATTGTAAATTGTTTACTATAATTTTTACCATTTAGTTGTAAGTTAATTCTAAGTTTGCCCACAATGCTCTGCATATTAGGGGCTTTTGGCATGTACACCCCATTCTTATAACCCATTGTACGTCTTTGTATCATGTCACAATATACTATTATTATTATATTATTATTATTATTATATTATGTTCAATGTCAAATTGTTTACACAATCATTAGTTAATAAACTAATTATTATGTGCTTTATCTGTTAGCTATTTACAGATACTGTGTTACTTCTACTTACGAGCAGCTCCCAACTCGAACAATTATGTAAGTGTATTTTTGTAGGTGCTTTTGTAAGTGTATTTTTGGGGGTCTGAAATGGATTAATCTAATTTTCATTATTTCTTATGGGAAAAAATTCCTTCGGTATCGGCACTTGAATAGCCGTCTGGAACGAATTAAACTCGTAACTCGAGGTACCACTGTACAGTGGACCCTCGGTTTTCGTACACCTTCCAACTCCAACAATTATGTAAGTGTATTTTTGTAAGTGCTTTTGTAAGTTTATTTTTGGGTGTCTGAAACGACTAATCTAATTTACATTCGTCCTTATGGGAACAAATTCGTTTGGTAACGGCACTTGAACAGCATTCTGGAAAGAATTATTGACGAAAATCGAGGGTCCACTGAAAACTTCATTACTTTTATTCTTTAAAAATTAAAAAGTGATAATTTTATTTAATGAAACATTTGATAATAGAGAAAAACTTGTTGTTTTCTAGCTCAGTATGTTGTGTTGGTAATGGTGGAATATTGTACTATACTGACTCATGTTTCTCTTGCAGAAGTATTTTGTGGAAGACTACCAGGTTGTATCTTACACTATATCTTCAGTACTTCAAGAAGCACCGGTGGAAGACTACCAGGTTGTATCTTACACTATATCTTCAGTACTTCAAGAAGCACCAGAGGAAGACTACCAGGTTGTATCTTACACTATATCTTCAGTACTTCAAGAAGCACCAGAGGAAGACTACCAGGTTGTATCTTGCACTATATCTTCAGTACTTCAAGAAGCACCAGTGAAAGACTACCAGGTTGTATTTTACACTATATCTTCAGTACTTCAACAAGCACCGGTGGAAGACTACCAGGTTGTATCTTGCACTATAATTTTTAACTGGTCAGATATTACTAATTAAAGAATTTTGCTTTTGATATTGCAAATTCTATCTAAAAATTTCATTTCAGTTAATAGAAAAATATAAGTTAGTAATATTGTTGTGAAGAATTTTCAGAAAAAATCAGCATTTAAACACAATAGAAAAAATGAAAATGTTGTTCAGTGTATCTTCAGTGTTTTAGTACATATATGTTTGTCTTTTAACACAAAGCAAGCAAAATTTTTGTAGTCCTTTAAAACACATGAAATAAACTTTATCAGTGATCATAGGTAGAAATAATTTTGCCTAAAACAAATCTTAACATTGTACATAATATATTCATGAGGAAAATTTCATGTCTAGTGCACAAAATATTTTACCAAAAAATAAATCTTGAAATACACCTGAGAATATATAAGATTACCTATACCACTTTTGAATGACTAAAGTATTTTAAAATGGAAATATCTTTGAAAAATATGAAAAAAAATAAAGGTGATAAACCATTTCAGTGTTCAGAGTGTCTGAAATGTTTTAGTCATAAAAGCTATCTTGTGAATCATATGAGAGTACATTCAGGAGATAAACCGTTTCAGTGTTCAGAGTGTCTGAAATGTTTTTGTCGTAAAGGCTATCTTGTGACTCATATGAGAGTACATACAGGAGATAAACCATTTCAGTGTTCAGAGTGTCTGAAATGTTTTAGTCGTAAAGACTGTCTTGTGACACACATGAGAGTACATACAGGAGATAAACCATTTCAGTGTTCAGAGTGTTTGAAATGTTTTACTGGGAAATGTAATCTGTTGACACATTTGAGAGTACATACAGGAGATAAACCATTTCAGTGTTCAGAGTGTCTGAAATGTTTTAGTCATCAAGGCTATCTTGTGACTCATATGAGAGTACATACAAGAGATAAACCATTTCAGTGTTCAGAGTGTCTGAAATGTTTTAGTGCAAAAGGCAATCTTGTGAGACATAAGCAAATACATATGGGAGACAAACCATTTCAGTGTACAGAGTGTCTGAAATGTTTTACTGAAAAGGGGAGTCTTGTGAATCATATGCGACTACATACGGGAGATAAAACATTTCAGTGTTCAGAGTGTGTGAAATGTTTTACTGCTAAAGGTAGTCTTTTGACACACATGAAAGTTCATGCAGGATATAAACCATTTCAGTGTTCAGAATGTCTGAAATGTTTTACTGAAAAAGGCGGTCTTGTGAAACATATGTTAGTACATACAGGAGATAAACCATTTCAGTGTTCAAAATGTTTGAAATGCTTTAGTGAAAAAGGCAATCTTGTGAGACATATGCGAGTACATACAGGAGATAAACCATTTCAGTGTTCAAAATGTTTGAAAAGCTTTAGCAAAAAAGACAATCTTCTGAGACATATGCGAGTACATACATACAAAGATGAAACACGTTAGTGTTTAATGTATCAGGAATATTTTAGTTTTAAACACATGAGAATATGTACGTTCTAGAATATTCAGGAAATACTCTCAGTGTCAGTTAATATGCCTGTGTGAATTCTCCTATTCAGGCTTTTCTTTTCTTATAATAACTAGGCAATTCCCGAATTATTTTCTTTTTAACACCATTACTATCATTATTATCCACTATCACTCACTATCATTATTATTATCAGTATAATATTAATGACAATGTAATATAGTAAACCACTAAACTAGTTGCAATCACCATGTTGCAATTAACTATGTGTACTTTGTACCACTGTACCTAGATGGGTTAAGACCTCAATAGGTCACTCTGCCTCTCTTTGGGCTATCCTAGGAGGATCGCACATGTGCACCCATACCTAAATGAACCTCCATGCCTACGTCCTTACTACTGATATTATATGACTCAGGTTGCAGTCTGTATTTGCAGCACACCACCTAGAGCACCTGTAGCATTAAAATACCTGTATGCAGTATTATCTGGATGGGGTATAGAGGGGGAGCTGTGTGTGGTTGGCATTCTGCTGGGCCTCTCTCCCTCAGTCATATACAGTGGACCCCGAGTTTCGTAAAACTTCACTCCTGAAGTCTGCTCAAGTGCCATTACGACGAATTTACTCCCTTAAGGAAAAATGTCACGTAGGTTAGTCTATTTCAGACCCCCAAAATACACTTCCACAAGTACTTACAATATTATACTTACATAATTGTACGATTTCTGGGGTTTCTGAAACTCGGGGTCCACTGTATTGGCTGGTACCACCGCATTGCCATACTCTTGAAAAACTTACCCCATTTCTACTATTGCTGCCCTTGCAGCATTGACAGCTCCTGAGAAATGTGAAAGTACTTGAGCTGAAGACTTCCACCCCGTGGCTTGTCTTGCATGCATATACATATA
>WNWK01039733.1:0-17309 GCA_009830355.1 Cherax destructor
TATCTACTAGTAACCAGCCTAACACTCATCAGTGTTATCTACTAGTAACCAGCCTAACAATCATCAGTGTTATCTACCAGTAACCAGCCTAACAATCATCAGTGTTATCTACTAGTAACCAGCCTAACAATCATCAGTGTTATCTACTAGTAACCAGCCTAACAATCATCAGTGTTATCTACTAGTAACCAGCCTAACAATCATCAGTGTTATCTACTAGTAACCAGCCTAACAATCATCAGTGTTATCTACTAAAATGTGTGCTATTACACCATGGTCACACTTGTCGAAAGCTTTTGCAAAGTCTGTGTATACTACATCTGTATTTTGTGTATCCTCAACAGCATCCAGGATCTTATCATAGTGGTCCAGTAGCTGGGACAGGCAGGAGAGACCTGCTCTAAACCCGTGTTGCCCTGGATTGTGTAGTTGATGGGTATCTAGGTGGTTGGTGATCTTGCTTCTTAGAACCCTCTCAAAGATTTTTATGATATGGGACGTTAGTGGTATGTCTGTAGTTTTTTAGCAATTGCTTTACTGCCACCTTTGTGGAGTGGGGCTATGTCTGTTGTTTTTAGTGTGTGGGATGACCCCTGTGTCCATGCTTCGTCTCCATAGAATGCTAAAGGCATGCAATAGGGACTTCTTGCAATTCTTGATGAACACGGGGTTCCATGAGTCTGGGCCTGGGGCAGAGTGCATGTGCATGTCATTTATTGCCTTTTCAAAGTCTTGTGTAGTTAGGATAATATCCGAGATTTTTGAGATGACCAAATTTTGGGGTCGTTCATAAAGAATTCATTTGGATTGTCGACCCTTAGTCTGGGCAGCGGCTCGCTGAACACTGAGTCGTATTGGGATTTTAATATCTCACTCATTTCTTGGCTGTCATTTGTGTATGTCCCATCCCGCCTAAGCAGGGGCCCAGTATACCTGGAGAGAGTTCCAGGGGTCAACGCCCCTGCGGCCCGGTCTGTGACCAGGCCTCATGTTGGATCAGAGCCTGATCAACCAGGCTGTTACTGCTGGCCGCACTCAGTACAACGTACGAACCACAGCCTGGCTGGTCAGGTACCGACTTCAGTACGGGATGTTGCTTTTCCCTTAGATTTAGCATAAGAGAATTTTTTTTTTCCATTTCCTTTATGACTTTTAGTTCTTCCTGTAATTCTTGTGTCCTGTAAGATTCCTTCAGCTTAAGTTCGATATTTGCAATTTCATTGACAAGTGCCTCTCTACGTATTTCCTATATATTGGCCCCTCTCAGCAGCTCTGACTGTTTACATCTTCCCTTTCTTTTTCTTAATGTTTAGGATATCTTCCCAGCATGTTTCATTTAGGTCACGATTGACTTGATCCCATTGTATGTTTTTGTTATTAGAAGTGAATTTTGTGAAGAGATCATCATGGCTGATCACATTTTGCTGGTCAGGAGCCCTGTGCATACATGTCTGTACCTCTATTATGTTGTGATCTGAGTATATTGTCTTTGATACGGTTATATTCCGTATCAGATCGTCGTTGTTAGTGAAGATGAGGTCCAGCGTATTTTCTTCTCTTGGTTTAAGGTGAATTTGGTGCAGATATTTAATAGTTCGTGTGTGTGTGAATTTTCATCTGCGCTGCCTCCTGGGGTGATCTCTGCTAAAACATTGTTTGCAATACTCCTCCATTTTAGGTGTCTCAAGTTGAAATTTCCTAGTAGTAAGATGTTTGGGGCAGGAGTTGGGAGATTTTATAGACAGTGGTCAATTTTCAAAAGCTGCTCCAGGAATTGCTGGGAAGTTGCATCTGGAGGCTTGTATACCACCACAAATCTTCAACTACATCATTTGAGGTTTTTAGTTCTGAGCAAATGAGCGACTCCATGATGTTCAAGCCAGCCTTCCTTTGTTGCCTGTTTAGTCTGTGGCATCTGAATAGGTTATAACCTGGGATCCATAATTCGTTGTCATAATGATCCTTTATGTGGGTCTCTGTGAATGCTGCAAACATTGCATTTGACTCCGTGAGCAGTCCCTTGATGAAAGGATTTTTTTTTTTTTTTTTTTTTGTTGGCTTGAGACCATATAGATAAATGCAAAGTTCTAAATATTGGACAGGACAATAACCATGCCACATATAAACTAAATAATGTAGATCTTAATACTACTGATTGCGAAAAGGATTTAGGATTTCTGGTTAGCAGTAATCTAAAACCAAGACAGCAGTGCATAAGTGTTCACAATAAAGTGAACAGAATCCTTGGCTTCATATCAAGAAGCATAAATAATAGGAGTCCTCACGTTGTTCTTCAACTCTATATATCCTTGGTTAGGCCTCATCTAGATTATGCTGCACAGTTTTGGTCACCTTATTACAGAATGGATATAAATGCACTGGAAAACGTACAAAGGAGGATGACTAAGTTGATCCCATGTATCAGAAATCTTGCCTATGAGGATAGACTGAGGGCCCTGAATCTGCACTCTCTAGAAAGGTGTAGAATTAGGGGGGATATGATTGAGGTGTATAAATGGAAAACAGGAATAAATAAAGGGGATGTAAATAGCGTGCTAAAAATGTCTAATATTGACAGGACTCGCAGCAATGGCTTTAAGTTGGATAAATTCAGATTCAGGAAGGATATAGGAAAGCATTGGTTTGGTAATAGAGTTGTCGATGAGTGGAACAAACTCCCGAGTACAGTTATAGAGGCTAAAACGTTGTGTAATTTTAAAAATAGGCTAGATAAATATATGAGTGGGTGCGGGTGGGTGTGAGTTGGTTCTGACTAGCTTGTGCTACTAGGTCAGATGCCGTGCTCCTTCCTTAAGTGAATGTAACCTGACCTGGATGGGTCAGGGCATTGGCTTAAGCTAGTGGGAAACTTGGACCTGCCTCGCATGGGCCAGTGGGCCTGCTGCAGTGTTCCTTCTTTCTTATGTTCTTATGTTCTTACAAGAGATTAGTGCAGAAGCTGGAGGACCAGGCAGGAATAACAGGGAAGGCACTGCAATGAATCAGGAAATACCTGTCAGGAAGACATCAGTGATTCATGGTACGTGGCGAGGTGTCAGAGTGGGCGCCGGTGACGAGTGGGGTTCCACAGGGCTCAGTCCTAGGACTGGTGCTGTTTCTAGTATTTGTGAACGACATGACGGAAGGAATAGACTCCGAAGTGTCAATGTTTGCAGATGATGTGAAGTTGATGAGAAGAATTCAATCGGACGAGGACCAGGCAGAAATACAAAGGGATCTGGAAAGGCTGCAAGCCTGGTCCAGCAATTGGTATGCAGCACCAGTTTTGAACCCACACCTGGTCAAGCACGTCAAGAAATTAGAGAAAGTGCAAAGGTTTGCAACAAGACTAGTCCCAGAGCTAAGGGGATTGTCCTACGAAGAAAGGTTAAGGGAAATCGGCCTGACGACACTAGAGGACAGGAGGGTTAGGGGAGACATGATAACGACATATAAAATAATGCGAGGAATAGATAAGGTGAACAGAGACAGGATGTTCCAGAGAGGGGACACAGAAACAAGGGGTTACAATTGGAAGTTGAAGACTCCTATGAGTCAAAGGGATGTTAGGAAGTATTTCTTCAGTCATAGAGTTGTCAGGAAGTGGAATAGTCTAGCGAACGATATAGTGGAGGCGAGAACCATACATAGCTTAAGGACAAGGTATGATAAAGCTCATGGAGCAGGGAGAGCAGAGACCCAGTAGCGGACAGCGAAGAGGCGGGGCCAGGAGCTGAGTATCGACCCCTGCAACCACAATTAGGTGAGTACACGCACACACACACACGCCAAGCACGTCTTCGGAAACACACATCAACCAGATAACTGCGGCAGCATATGGGCGACTGGCAAACCTAAGATTAGCGTTCCGTTACCTTAACAAGGAATTGTTCAAGAAAGTGACGTACTGGAGGCAGGAACCACACAAAGTTTAAAGACGAGGTTTGATGAAGCTCATGGAGCAGGGAGAGAGAGGACATAGTAGCAATCAGTGAAGAGGCGGGGCCAGGAGCTATGAATCGACCCCTGCAAACACAATTAGGTGAGTACACACACAAACATGAAGAAGATTATCAGAAGAGTGGTGGAACACCTAGAAAGGAATGAACTTATCAACGACAGTCAACACGGTTTCAGGGATGGGAAATCCTGTGTCACAAACCTACTGGAGTTCTATGAAAGGGTAAGACCAGAGATAGAGGGGTGGGTAGATTGCATTTTCTTGGACTGTAAGAAGGTGTTTGACACAGTTCCACACAAAAGATTAGTGCAAAAGCTGGAGGACCAGGCAGGAATAACAGGGAAGGCACTCCAATGGATCAGGGAATACCTCTCAGGAAGACTTTACTAATGGGAAAATCTTTTTAATGATCATTGAAGACGAGTGATGTACTATAATGCTGATGAAGGGCTCTTGATCCCAGGACTTGTGACCACACCTCCACTTACTCGCATCAAACCTCATTGACGAGGTGCTGTATAACCCTCCCTGGTTTACCGCTTCCACAATGGAAATAAGTCACATTATTTTTACTGTTTTATTCCAGGTTAAATGTGTAATTTATTGAATACATGTTAGTTAGTTTAATATCTTTATTATGCACCCCATACCCATCCTGTGGGCGGTAGTCAAAAGATTACAGAGGTACATAATTGGTCCAGTGACTGGACTCCAAAGTTTTGGTAGCTGAACAAGTTACAGAGGTAATGAACTAGATCTGGTCACAATTATGACCAAGTTTCAAAGGTAATGAGGTCCAGGTAGAGCTGGTCACACTCATGACAAGTTACAAAGGTAATGAGCTCCAGGCAGTGCTGGTTACAATCATGACAAGTTACAAAGGTAATGAGCTCCAGATAGAGCTGGTCACAATCATGATGGTTACAAAGGTAATGAATTATAATCACGTCATACATAGTTACAATCATGAACAAATTACAGAGTAATGAGGAACAAACATTCTAGGGAATGCATCCATTGCTCCAACAACAGATGTTGCAATGTGCCTGTCCCTCTTTCGGCAGGACAGCCAGACAGCCATTGCAAACAGCAGCAGGTTGCGCCAGGATCTGCTGCTTGCAGGAGCACCAACGACCCTTCTCAGGAGGTCCAAGAGGTCAGCGACTCCGCTAGCAGCCCGAGGGAGAGCTGCCCTGGGGACGTGTCAACGTCCTGGTGGACTCCAAGTTGATTGCAGACCCCAGGCCCTCTGTCTGCTGGGAGGGGCTGTTGGTTGTTCCCACCTGGAGCCCTCAGGGTGCCCAGACATCCACCGTATGCACAGATGTTGAAGCTTGATGAACTGAGTGCACACAGCCCTGGTGGCCTGGTGGCTAAAGCTCTCGCTTTATGCACGGAGGGCCCGGGTTCAATTCCCGGTTGGGTGGAAACATTTTGAAGTGTTTCCTTACACACACACACACACATACAACAGGCCTAGTGTCTAATCGACATGTGCCTAGGACAAAATGGTAACTGCCTGTGGCACATCTGACAGCTGCCTCGCGGTCGAACTCCACAGCGCTGCCTCTGCAGTGGAAGTTCCCGTGAGCCCGGCACACCCTGTGCCATCGCTGACATCGTGGGCTGGGAGGGAAACCTACAGTTGGGGTGGTGCTGGGAGTTGGGTGGGTGAAGCAGGGGGGGGGTTGAATGGTTGAGGTGCAAGGTTGAGGGCTTATGAGAGGGTCACTGTTTACCACACATGGGGCAGCCCGAGGAGGGGGGTGAACAGCACTTCCCTACACACTGATTGTGCAGTTGTTCACACTGTCCTGCTACAACAAACAACATTTATTTGTTTCCCATGCGCATTTTGAAAGACATGGACATGTGGTTCCCCAAAACCAGTGTTCCCTCCATCTTCACCCACACACCCCGCCCCCTCCCCCCCGGCGGCGTGGGGGAGGGAGGCACTGACTGCTCCGGCCTGACTTGGATACCCTCAGCCCCACACACCTCACAAACTGTTTAACACTTCCACTATTTACGCTGAAACGATGCACTGGGATGACCTCTCTCTGCTCTGGAATCTTCCCAGAGCATTCACACTGAGTCCTGTTCCGTCGTGTCATGGTCAGCCTCTTTGATCAGGAGCTATCCTTGATAATAAGATTTTGAATTAGACACAGGTGCCCTCAGTTCCACCTTATTCTATATTCTAATATCCCGTTGCTGGGTTGGTAGTGCACTCAGCTCTCACACTGAGGTCCCTGGTTCGATTTCCGGTACGAGTGGAACATTTACAGCATGTTTCCTTAAGACACCTCCTATCACTGTTCACCTAGCAGTAAGTAGGAACTTGGGTGTTAGTTAACTGGTGTGGGTGGCATCCAGGGGGACAATATTAAAGGGCTATAAATGGTAATAAGTCAATTGTTTGACATTATTGGTTTAACTTAAGTTAAATATACTACATTGTTTTCATTTACCTATAACAACTGTCTACCTTCAATAATACAAACAAATATGTTTGTTATGTTGCCATAACTTATGTTGGTCATATCACAGTTTCCCCTCAAACAATGTATGCAACACCATCAGCAGTGACAATAATAAAAATTATTTGTAATATGTATATCATAATTGAATTTTATTATTCTCCTTTTAGAAATAAGTACTTACTAAAGTATATTTTATTTGTAAAAATAATTGCAAAAATATGGAACATTTTAAAACGTTTACATACTATTTTTGACGTTTTACGTTTTTTATATTATTTAATTAGTAATAATTTTCATATTAACTTTGCCCAGGCGGGAATAGTAGTTAGACTGTTGGGTTTAGTCCTGACTCTTTCTCTTCTACTTAAGCTCTTCCTCTCACCGGCTATTCTTCTTCTGTCCCCACTTCCCCCTCGCCCCTAGTGGGTCCTTACCTGAGAGTCTGAACTAACTATTGCCCAGGCGGTCGATTACCATGCCCAGCCCTGCTACCATCTGGGGCTCGCAAGCCTGCCCTTCCTGTCAGCCTCTTTGGGGCGGGGAAGGTGGCAGACCAGAGTGGCCTAGCATCTATCTACCTCCTGCCTCGTGCTGGTGGGGAATGTGGCTAGGCCTGGAAGACCCGGGCCGGGAGAATTCCCGGTTGCCCAGCCCTTCTAGGGCAGGGTAGGTGCCAAGGCTGGAGCTTGCTTCCATCTGCAGCTCGTAAGCCTGCCCTTCCCGTTAGGGAAAGTGGCAGACCAGAGAGGCCTAGCATCTATCTACCTCCATGCCTCGTGCTGGTGGGGAATGTGGCTAGGCCTGGGGCCAGTTGGTCCTGCCGCTGAGGGATACCCCCTCCCATGGGAGACATATGTCTCTGACACTCCCACGCCAGGGAGCTGGAGTCGGGTCGCCATCTGGTAAAGACCCGGGCCGGGAGTGAATCAACACCTCCTACCTCCTTTGCCCAGGCATCGATCACCATGCCCAGACCTTCTAGGGCAGGGTAGGTACCAAGGCTGGAGCTTGCTTCCATCTGCAGCTCGTAAGCCTGCCCTTCCCGTTAGGGAAGGTGGCAGACCAGAGAGGCCTAGCATCTATCTACCTCCATGCCTCGTGCTGGTGGGGAATGTGGCTAGGCCTGGGGCCAGTTTGTCCCCCTCTCATGGGAGACATGTGTCTCTGATACTCCCACGCCAGGGAGCCGGAGCCGGGTCGCTATCTGGTAAAGACCCGTTCCGGGAGAATTCCCGGTGAATCAACACCTCCTCCAACCTTTGCCCAGGTGGTCGATCACCATGCCCAGCCCTTCTAGGGCAGGGTAGGTGCCAAGGCTGGAGCTTGCTACCATCTGCAGCTCTCAAGACTGCCCTTCCCGTGAGCCTCCTTGGGGCGGGGAAGGTGGCAGACCAGAGAGGCCTAGCATCTATCTACCACCTGCCTCATGCTTGTGGCGAATGTGGCTAGGCCTGGAGCCAGTTGGTCCCACCGCTGAGGGGTACTTCCTCTCATGGGAGACATTTGTCGCCATCTGGTAAAGACCCGGGCCGGGAGAATTCCCGATGAATCAACTCCTCCTCCTCCTCCTCCTTCTAGGGCTGGGTAGGGGCCAAGGCTAGAGCTTGCTACCATCTGCGGCTCGCAAGCTTGCCCTTCACGTCAGCCTCCTTGGGGCGGGGAAGGTGGCAGACCAGAGAGGCCTAGCATCTATCTACCACCTGCCTCGTGCTGGTGGGGAATGTGGCTAGGCCTGGGACCAATTGGTCCCACCGCTGAGGGGTACCCCCTCCCATGGGAGACTTAGGTTTCTGATACTCCCACGCCAGGGAACCAGAGCTAGGTCGCCATCTGGTAAAGACCCGGGCCGGGAGAATTCCTGGTGAATCAACACCTCATCAGAACCCTTCTAGGGCAGGGTAGGTGCCAAGGCTGGAGCTTGCTACCATCTGCAGCTCGCAAGCCTGTCCTTCCCATCAGGAAAGATGGCAGTCCAGAGAGGCCTATTTTCTCCCTACCAGCTCCGTGCTGGTGGGGAATGTGGCTAGGCCTGGGGACAGTTGGTCCCACCGATGAGGGGGTACTTGTACCTTCTCCCATGGGAGATGTAGGTCTCTGATACTCCCACGACAGGGAGCCGGAGCCGGCAAATCAACACCTCCTCCTCCTCCTTTTTCAGGTGTGATTCTGCTTGTTGACTGTGCCTAGCGCGGTCACAGCAGCTCTATCACTATTCAGTTGCAACTCGTGTGAAGATTAAACCTAACAGTGGAACTGTGAATGATTCCTCGAAGCTTGCTGTTGCAGCTGTTGTCAGAAGTGGGCTGCAAGTGAAGTTCAACACCATATTGACATTTGAAGAAGCTTTCATTGTCGAGTGTAATGATGTGGAGGCTGAGAAGTTACTACTGCCGCCACTCTCACTGCTCGAGGCTTTACTGTCATGTCCTCTCAGGGTCAGGTGGACAGTATTCCTCAAGAAACTTGATAAACCTCCCAGCTCTCAGGGCCAGGACAGTAGTCCTCAAGAAACTTGATAAACTTCTCAGCTCTCAACCAGCACAGTCTGGGCTGAGTGGTTGAGGGGAGAGGACGTGTGTGTGGAAGAGGACCTTCTATCAGGATTGCTTATTTTACCCAACTGTTGGATCGCAGCTGCGTTGTTGCTAGAACTCTTATATGTGAGCTGTGACTAGGAGAGGGGGTTACCATGCCAAGCCCTTTTAGGGCAGGGTAGGTGCTAAAGATGGAGCTTGCTACCATCTGCAACTCACAAGACTGCCTTTTCCGTCAGCCTCCCTGAGGCGGGGAAGATGGCAGACCAGAGAGGCCTAGCTTCTCCCTCCGAGCCCCGTGAGGGCGGGGAATGTGGCTAGGCCTGGGGACAGTTGGTCCCAACGATGAGGGGGTACTTGTACCTCCTCCCATGGAGACATAGGTCTCAGACACTCCCAAGACAGGGAGCCAAGGCCGGGTCACCATTTGGAAAAGACCCGAATTGGGAGAGTACCGGCAAATCAACAACAACAATCATAAACTGTGACTAGTTATATACTTAATGAAACACGAAAGTGTGGTTTGAAGTGGCTCTAGTAGGCTTATTTCCACTTCCTTCTTGCCAGCCCCTCCTCCCCTTCCTCGATTTTGAACTCAGCCATTCACCTCTGTTTACTTATGGTCTAGAGGCGGATTTTGCCAGTCCACGTAAGTGCTTGAGTGCCTGTGTCAGTTCCGAGGTGCCACAGCTGCTGAGTACTTAATTAACACAGTCCTGAAGACACTGTTTATGAACAAGGAAGCCATCAATGGCCTGAGGGACGCCAAGCCACGCCCTCCTGCCAGCATTACAAGATTTCTCCCTCATCCTTCCTAAAAATGTGTCTCCTATGTGCCTATTTGCCTGCTACAAGAAAATCTCCGAGTGGTTGACACGGGTTTAGTAAGCATATTCAAGTAGGCTTGAAAGCAACACTGGAAGCCAGGCAGGACAAGCCAAGTTAGCCAGCAGTTACAGTTGTTCTGAACCCTAGCACGTCTCTGTGAACGTTCTCCAATGTTCCTGCCCTACCATTGTTTCTCTTCGTAGAGAAAGTAAAGCCATTAACCCAGCCCGGGTAGTCCAAGCCAGCTCTGCCGAAGAAGCCAGTGTGAAATCTGCTTCCAGTGTGTCTGCATTGCTTTGCATTACCAGTAAAACACTGGTAAAAGCAAACCTTTACCTAGTGGCTTAGTGTGGGTTGAAAAGCCAGATGGATTTAAAGAGTGAGTAATGTTAGGGAGAGCAGAGTAGCTGTGTCGCTCCCACCATCACCCGCTTATCTCTCCATGCTTGTACATTTCCACCACCACTCACAGAAGTCGCTGCCTTCTCTGAAGACGCTGTGTTATGTAGTTGTGGCGCAGGTCGCCAGTTACACCCTAGAGTAACTACACCAACTTTCTTTCACCTCTATACTAGGATTATTTCTGACCTTCAGCAACAGTGTTTCACTTCAGAGACAGTTAACTGTCATTTGTAAGCCTGTATTAAGACTTTAAAAGGCTCAGAGTTTATTTCAGTGTAGTGACTCCTTACATTTATTAACTCAGTGTAATACATTCTCCGCTCAGTGTAACAGTAATATCAAATACGGTTACACAATTAAGTTGCTTGTCCTAGTGTTGTGCTGTGTTTTCTAATACATTTTCCCATTCAGACTGAAACTTGACTGCTAAATTCCTAGAACTATTTCAAATTGCAATATTCATCTGTGCTGTGAATGTAATTTATGCTATTTTTATAACATAAAGTAAATTTTGTTCAGGTATAAGATTATTTCATTTTTACTGTGAACAAGCTTACTCATGCATGATGTTCAGTTTCATGAATACTTTCTCTCTGAGTAATTCGATTACCTTTAAACTGTGATACGCAAGAGACAGCCTGTTAACATCTATCATCCTTGCCATCTCATCTAGTGGGTTTAGCGCCTAGTTAAAATTGCAATAGTAACAATTTGCAATCATTATATTTCTACCTATACATTGTGTAAATTAGTTTTAATTATTTATTAAGTGCTGCAGGTTTGGATTAATTAACGAGTATTGCAATGTTTGGTAACTCTCCAGAAGACTGTGGCCCGGTGAATGACCTTGAAAGCGGCACTGCGACCCGCATGCCACTGACACCCATATTGCCTTTGTCTAGTGAGGTGAATGTCCCTTGATCCTCCTATACACCGATATCCTTTAACCCATCGCCAGTGTGAAACTGCTGTGTCAGCTGAGTACCTTTGTAACGTGTGAATTCATTACCTTTGTAACTTGTGAGTTCATTACCTTTGTAATTTGTGAGTTCATTACCTTTGTAACTTGAGTTCATTACCTTTGTAACTTGTGAGTTCATTACCTTTGTAACTTGCTCAGCTATCAAAACTTTGGGGTCCAGTACCTGGACCCATTATGTACCTCTTTAATCTTTTGACTACCGCCCACAGGATGGGTATCGGGTGCATAATAAAGATGTCAAATTAAGCTGAGTATAGCTGATGGTCTTGATGACTTAAATGTTCCTTCGGAAGAAGGAACGAGGCTTCCAGAGAAAGCTTGCTGCAAGCAATACAGGGGGTGCACACCCTCCCAAAGCTGTCAGGTTAGATTTCCCTAACAACACTGATCAAGAGAGTAAGTGTAATTGGTTTTACGAAGCGTTTCTCCATGATGAGCATAACTACGTATTTGTGCCTAATGATTCAGCATTTATAGACAAACTTCTCACTCAAGAATATGCCAACATCAAACTCTGAGCTGCCCCACCAAGTGCACATAGAGTGCTAATTGTCATATACAACGTCAACAAGCACTTGAATCCTCAATATCTGGCGTCAGAGCAAGTTGCAAGCCCTCATCGACTTCCCAACGGTCTGATATTAACTGAGTGGACTGGCCAGGGGACTTTGCCACGCTATATTCACTCCCGTGCTGCCCTCAACAGGCGCTATAACATTGCATTGTACAGACCTCCTCAACGTCGATGTTATAAGTGTCAACGTTGGGGCCACATTGCCAGGAAATGCCCAGCTAAGTCACACTGGTGTGCAGTTTGTGCCAATGATCATCCTTCTGAACGGTGTTGAAATTGAAATTAAAATTGAAATTTTTATTTCTTTGCAAGTTTACATAGAGATTTTTGTAATTACAATCATGAAATGAAGTGCAAAGAGAGCCACTAGCATGCCGTGGCATTAAGGGCAGCTTAATCTAATGGCTTATAGACTATGGACTTAGTACTAGAGAAATTGATTGTGATTGTTTTAGTTAAATTTTAGATTTAAACAGTATAAATTTGTTCAGATTACAATATGTTGATAATACATTGTAACAAGTGTTTAAAAGGATGGTTACATAATAGTAAAATTGAAATTATCTTATAGGATAATAACAGTGAGCATTTTTGAAAGTAATTTACATTTTGCATAATTAGTTTAGGGTCAGTAGGTGGTTTTTGAGGAGGGTCTTAAATTGATGTTCAGACAAAGTTATTTTAGTATATACTGGTAATGAATTCCAGATTCTGGGGCCCTTTATGTGCATAGAATTTTTACGTAGGTTGATATGGACACGGGGTATATAAAAAAGTGATCTGTGTCTTGTGTTATGGTCATGGGCCCTATTAAAGTTGGTGAGGAGAATTTTGAGCGGAGGGTTTATATTAGAGTGTAGTGTTCTATGTATGTAGTAGGCACAAGAATAAGTGTGAATGTTCTTTATGGTGAGTAGTTTTAGGCTTTTGAATATTGGTGGTGTATGCTGTCTAGAGTGGGAATTTGTTTACATTCTGACTGCGGCCTTTTGTTGTGTTATGAGTGGTCTAAGGTGATTTAACGTTGTTGATCCCCATGCACAGATTGCATAGGTGAGATAAGGGTAGATGAGTGAATGATACAATGCAAGGAGAGCTGATTGGGGCACATAGTAGCGTATCTTTGATAGTATGCCTACTGTCTTAGATATTTTCTTGGAAATTTGTTGTATGTGTGTTTGGAATTTAAGGCAACTGTCAATGTGGATTCCTAGGAATTTTCCCTCTGAGTCTTGTGATGGGTGAACCATTGAGCGTTATGTTAAGTGGAACATTTGTATCTCTGTTTCCAAACTGTATGAAGTAGGTCTTGTTAGTATTAAGAGTAAGCTTATTAGTCGTCATCCATGTTGATATTTTCTGTAATTCGGCATTAACAGTGTTGGCAAGTATGACTGGATTTGGGTGAGAGAAGACATATGTTGTGTCATCTGCAAATAATATGGGTTTGAGTAGTTGTGATGCATTCGGTAGGTCATTGATGCAAATGAGGAATAGGAGTGGTGGCAGGACACTTCCTTGTGGGAATCCGACTGTAATTTGTTGTGTGGAAGAGTTTGCTCCATTTGTGTACACGTACTGGCTTCTGTTACTTAGGTATGACTTTAGGTAGGTGAGTGAGTGCCCTCTTATACCATAGTGTGCTAATTTTGTGAGCAGTAAATCATGGTCGACTGTATCAAAAGCTTTGCGTAAATCAATGAAAATTCCCATTGGGACTTCTTTCTTCTCAAGTGCCGTGTATATTAGCTCTAGCATGTGTATAATAGCATCATTTGTGCTCTTGTTGGTCCTGAATCCAAACTGACATGGGTTGAGTACGCTGTGTGAGACAAGGTAGGAATAGATCTGTTTATACCTGGAGTATACCTGGAGAGAGTTCCAGGGGTCAACGCCCCTGGGGCCCGGTCTGTGACAAGGCCTCATATTGGATCAGAGCCTGATCAACCAGGCTGTTACTGCTGGCTGCACGCAGTCCAATGTACGAACCACAGCTTGGCTGGTCAGGTACCGACTTTAGGTGCCTGTCCAGTGCCTGCTTGAAGACAGCCAGGGGCTTGTTGGTAATCCCCTTAATGTATGCTGGGAGGCAGTTGAACAGTCTTGGGCCCCTGACACTTATTGTGTTGTCTCTCAACGTGCTAGTGGCACCCCTGCTTTTCATTGGGGGGATGTTACATCGCCTGCCGAGTCTTTTGCTTTCGAAGGGAGTGACTCTCGTGTGCAAGTTTAGTACTAATCCCTCGAGAATTGGCCACGTGTATATAATACAGTATCTCTCCTGCCTGCGTTCCAGGGAGTACAGGTTTAGGAACTTCAAGCGTTCCCAGTAATTGAGGTGGTTTATCGCAGTTATGCGTGGCATGAAGGTTCTCTGCACATTTTCTAGGTCAGCAATTTCACCTGCCTTGAAAGGTGCAGTTAGTGTGCAGCAATATTCCAGCCTAGATAGAACAAGCGATCTGTAAAGTGTCAACATGGGCTTGGCATCCCTGGTTTTTGAAGGTTCTCATTATCCATCCTGTCATTTTTCTAGCAGATGCGATTGCTACGGTGTTATGGTCCTTGAAAGTGAGATCCTCTGTCATGATCACTCCCAGGTCTTTGACATTAGTTTTTCGCTCTATTGTGTGGTTGGAATTAGTTTTGTACTCCGATGATATTTTAATTTCCTCACGTTTTCCGTATCTGAGTAATTTAAATTTCTCATCATTGAACTTCATATTGTTTTCTGCAGCCCATTTAAAGATTTGGTTCATGTCTGCTTGGAGTCTTGCAGTGTCTTCAACGGTGGACACTGTCATACAGATTCGGGTGTCATCTGCAAAGGAAGACACGGCACTGTGGCTTATATCCCTGTCTATGTCCGATATGAGGATGAGGAACAGGATGGGAGCGAGTACTGTGCCTTGTGTAACAGAGCTTTTCACAGTTGCTGCCTCAGACTTTACTCTGTTGACTACTACTCTTTGTGTTCTACTTGTTAGGAAATTATAGATCCATCTACAAACTTTTCCTGTTATTCCTTTATCACGCATTTTGTGTGCAATTACACCATGGTCACACTTGTCAAAGGCTTTTGCAAAGTCTGTGTATATAACATCTGCATTCTGTTTGTCTTCTAGAGCCTCCAGGACCTTGTCGTAGTGGTCCAGTAGTTGTGACAGACAGGAGCGACCTGCTCTAAACTCATGCTGCCCTGGGTTGTGCAATTGATGGGTATCAAGATGAGTGGCGATCTTGCTTCTTAGAACCCTTTTAAAGATTTTTATATGGGACGTTAGCGCTATTGGTATGTAGTTCTTTGCTATTGCTTTACTGCCCCCTTTGTGGAGTGGGGCTATGTCTGTTGTTTTTAGTAACTGCGGGACGACCCCAGTGTATATGCTCCCTCTCTGCAGTTCTTGATGAACACAGAGTTCCATGAGTCTGGGCCTGGAGCGGAGTGCATGGGCATGTCATTTATTGCCTTTTCGAAGTCATTTGGTGTCAGGGTGATGTCAGATAGGCATGCGACAGTCAAGTTCTGTGGCACTTTCATAAAAAAATCATTTAGGTCTTGGATTTTCAGTCTGGTTAGCGGCTCGCTAAAAACTGAGTCATACTGGGATTTAAGTAACTCACTCATTTCCTGGCTGTCATCTGTGTAGGACCCATCCCGTTTAAGTAGGGGCCCAATACTGGTTGTTGTTCTCGACTTTGATTTTGCATAAGAAAAGAAATCCTTTGTGTTTCTTTCAATTTCATTTATGGCTTTTAGTTCTTCTCGATGTTTGCTATTTCTTTGACTAGTGTCTCCCTTCGTATTTCAGATATATTGGCCTCTTGTAGCCGCTCCGTTATTCTTTGCCTTCGCCTGTATAGGGAGCGGCTCTCTCTTTCTAGTTTTCATCTTCTCCTCCTTTTCCTTAAGGGAATTTGCCTTAAGTAAACTTCAAGTGCCACAGAGTTAATTTGTTCTAGACATAGGTTAGGATCCGTGATGCTTAGGCTATCTTCCCAGTTTATATTATTTAGGACTTGGTTTACTTGGTCCCACCTTATGTTTTTGTTAATGAAGTTGAATTTGGAGAAGGCTCCCTCGCGGCTGATCACATTTTGTTGATCTGGGGCTCCCCGCATGCATGTCTGGAACTCTATTATGTTGTGATCTGAGTATATTGTTTTTGATATGATGACATTTCATATCAAATCATCATTGTTGGTGAAGATGAGGTCCAGCGTATTCTCTAATCTTGTGGGCTCTACTATTTGCTGGTTTAAGGTGAATTTGGTGCAGAGATTTAAAAGTTCATGTGTGTGTGAGTTTTCATCTGAGCTGCCTCCTGGTGTTATCTCTGCTACCACATTGTTTGCAATGTTCCTCCATTTTAGGTGCCTTAGGTTGAAATCCCCCAGGAGCAAGATGTTGGGGGCAGGAGCTGGAAGATTTTCCAGACAGTGGTCAATTTTCAGAAGATGTTCCTGGAATTGTTGGGACGTTGCATCCGGGGGCTTTTATACAAACACGATTCTCGATCTTTATTGCTAATACTTCAACTACATCATTTGAGGCATTTAGTAGTTCTGAACATATAAGTTACTCTGTGATATACAGGTAAACCCCCCCTTTTTGCCTGTTCTCTCTGTCACACCTGTATAGGTTGTAGCCCGGGATCCATATTTCATTGTCCAAGTGATCTCTTATGTGGGTCTCTGAGAAAGCAGTCTCTGTAAGCAGTCCACGAATGTAAGGTATCTTGTTGTTTGTTGATGGCTTTTGATCCTGTATATTTGCAAAGATGAATGTCGTTGCATTGGTGGTATTGGTGGTATGGGGGGGGTCTTTTTTCCTGGCACTAATATCTGTTGTATTGGAGTGGAGGCCATTGACTGTGATTCCACTCCAGAAATGATTGCAGTTGGTGTATAATTTCTATTTCCTGCCAGCTTTTTTACCTTCTTGGCACTAAAAAACCTCTCTCTCCAGAGTGGCTGTGGCTACCCAGGTGGTATGCCTGGCAATATAAGTTATAGCACTGTCTTTCCTGAATTGATGAGTGGCACATTTCAGGGTGGAAAAACTTACAGGACGGGAGGTTACATTTGCCTGTTTTCATATGGGCACGGCCTTTTCTTGGGTGATCATAATTGCATGTCCCATCTGATTTCCCAGATTTTCCATGCCTGCAGATACCAAGTGCATAATATTCCTATCCCGGGTTTTTCCGTTTCTTGACAGTTGTGACGGACCCATAGACAAAATAAGCAAAACCTCTCTTTGACTTCCCTTTGGGGCTAAATCTATACAAAATTCAATGTACATAAAAAAAAGGGCCAAAATCTGGAACTCCTGCCTAAAACTCAAAACGAAAAACCCCCTTTTTTAAAAAAGCATCTTAAAAAAAACATCTTATCTCTGGCCCCCCCGGTAGCAACCCATGAAACCTACTTTATCTTGCACATACCACATAAAATACACTTGTTGATATCTTGATTCCCCTTAATTTCGGGGGCTGAACCAGTTTCTAATAAACTATTCTTCATAATTCAAATTAAGTCATAA
>WNWK01039734.1:0-17309 GCA_009830355.1 Cherax destructor
TCGTTGTTGCTATTCCTCGTAGAGTTGATGTGTCAGCCATTTTTAAAAGCAGTGAGGAAAAAAACGGCCACTGCCCCTGACAGATTCCTTGGAGTTTTGTCGATAGATTTGGCGTTTTCTCCTATGTTTCCCTCCTAATGTACACTGGTCATTAATATGCAAGTCAGCTATTGATTTATCGGTTTCTCCTGTGTTTCCCTCCCATTAACACTGCTGCAGTTGATATGATGGTCAGGTACTGTCAGTATAATTAGAATGTCGCTTCGTAGTTGTACCTCTGGCAGTAGCTGGTGATTGAATGTCAGTCAGCCATGTTTAAATGATCACTTCCACCCCTCACCTGGCACTGAGGGGAAAAAAATCGACACTACACTACATTACAGACCTGTCAGTTTCCTTGTATTTTGTTGATTAGGTTTTTCCTTATGTTGACTTCACATTAACACTGTGCAGTTGATATGGGAGTCAGTCACTTCAGTGATGTGGAAAACGTTGCTTGTCAGGATTGTACGTCTGGTAGCGGGTCTGGGATTTGAATGCGGTCTCCTCTTTTGGTCATATTTGGTCCATTTCGCTGTAGTCACCGTCAGTTTTCTTGTCACTGTAAGTTCCTTGTATGTTGTTGCAACAGTTCCTACAAATAGACCATTGCTGGAGTCTCAACGGCCCAGGGAATGGCAAAATATAGGAGCAGCCTTGTTGTTGCTGCCTGGTGCCTCCTGTGCCTTCTTATCCATGCTCGTTTAGCAGCCTCTTCACTTCCTCCTCAGTTGTATGTATTGTGTCCAACACCTGATGGTGTACCCCACCTCTCAGCCTTTCTGGAGGCTCTTCTACCTCCTCTGTGAACACTTCTTTGAATCTCATGTTGAGCTCCTCACAACTTCGCGGTCATGTCTTGTGACCTCCCCTCCTTAAAAAGCGGTTTATGGCAGTTTATGCTCAAAGTAATGATGTTACGTTCTTTATGGCCAACTGACACTACAGAAAACTGTCTCTCTTTGTAGTCCTGCCTGATCCTAATCTAAGTTAAATTAAGTAAGTAAGTTTATTCAGGTATACACAAATACAGTTACATAGATTATCATACATAGCAGCATATGTGTAGAAAATCCTCCAGGATAATACACAAAGTCAAGACAGAGTGACTTATTTCTATTGGGGTCCTTTTAATTCTGATATAATTCTGTGTGTACCACTGTGATAACTATGTGTACCACTGTGATAACTATGTGTACCATTGTGATAACTGTGTACCACTGTGGTAACTATGTGTACCACTGTGGTAACTATGTGTACCACTGTGGTAACTATGTGTACCACTGTGGTAACTATGTGTAACACTGTGGTAACTATGTGTACCACTGTGGTAACTATGTGCACCACTGTAGTAACTATGTGTACCACTGTGGTAACTATGTGTACCACTGTGGTAACTATGTGTACCACTGTGATAACTATGTGTACCACTGTGGTAACTATGTGTACCACTGTGGTAACTATGTCCCACTGTGATATCTGTGTACTAATGTGGTAACTATGTATACCACTGTGGTAAGTATGTGTACCACTGTGATAACTGTGTACCACTGTGGCAACTATGCGTACCACTGTGGTAACTATGTGTACCACTGTGGTAACTATGTGTACCACTGTGGTAACTATGTGTACTGTGGGGAATTGTGAGAGAAGTCTATCTGGGACACCGCCACTAGCAATAAACAAACTCCCAGGGAGATGACCGACTCGTATAAATTTTACCGCAGTCATTCCCTTTAAGGTATGTGAGAACTTTACCCGCTCCTGGCCGCACCGAGGGGGTACCTTCAATATTCTCGTTAGCCCATTGCACTCTAGACCAGTATAAATAAATTTGAGAAGATCATTTATTATAGCTATATTACGTTAAATTTTAGTGGACTGTATAGGTTGTTGAACAACTGATCACACAGAGAAGAGATAGAGAACACATAGTTCAATTAACATGACCAACACTCACCTAATTAACAGCATCATAGCGGTGTATCGTAGATCGTTGACCTAGCTAAAGTACATCTACTGTGCGTAACAATATCATTGGCCAATAACAAAGTCGACAACAGAGTACTTAGCTTTAGATGAGGGAGTCGTTCCGTTGTTGGCGTCCTCCTGCGACCTGATTCGATCGCGATGGTGTTAGCTGTCTCGTCGAGTCAAGGAAGGTTAATTTCCGTACACTCTTATACGCCCACGAGACCGAGCGTTCGTTAACATGTGGTTGGTCGGGGTAGCGAATCAGATCCTCGCACTAATCCGACCGTTTGTACTGTTTATACGTATAACTTTACATATTACGTGTATCCTGGCTTAATGCCCCACTAGTTTATACACATTCACAGTCTCGATACTTGAATTTCGAGTAGATAACTTGCGATATGTTAGTTCATTTCAATCACATCCAATATGGCGGTCGGGGTATGGCGTACCCAAGCCAGACCCGGTCGCTACAATCAACCCCTGATTATTTACAACTCGGTTTCCCTACATTCACCATTTCCCACAGTTCATCGAATATATTACAGTCTCTTTTAAGATGAACTCCCCTGCATCAGGGTTACGACTTTATCCTGCCGTATGGTTATTTCACTCAGTTCAAATAGGCCTATGACCGCGTCACACGCCGGCGGCCCACCTTATTTCACAATTATTGTCCTATTACTGGACCTCCTGGACCGATTGTCCCACTTGATATTCCCCCCGTCACTGGATATTCCTCCACATTACGAAAGGAGGTAATTAAATCCGATTTGGTGGGCGGAATCTCCAAATTCAACAGGCCATCCCATCACCTGATCGGGTCGGTAGGCCCCCAGTTCACTCTCTCTCCCCTCTCTCCCTCCTCCCTGCCCAGCCTCTTCCCGCTTCCTCCCCGCTGGTATGATGGTTCTCTATTACATACCCCCATGTACCAGCGGTACATTAAGGATATCTGTTCATATTGGAAAGTTTATCAATTACAACTTTCGGAAAATACCAATATTTTCCACACTGCGGCCGGGCAGAGTTCGTTGTTAGACGAATCAAATCGAGTCAGTTTTCAACAGGCGCTTCCAGCCCTCCCTGGACTGAACAGCTGACTTCCGGGTAGGTCGAATCACACTCCCTGTTTCTGGTATCCCCTGGTCCGTGTCGTCTTCAACATCACTTGTGTCACTTTCCCTTAGATTTTCGTTCCCAGTTGATAGAACTCCCTTTAATTCTAAGGGGATTAACTTATTAATGGAGCGTAAACTCTCTTGGCCGCGACACAACACTTTGACATTCCTGACAACACCCTGAGCGTCTGGGTATAATGTCACTATCTTACCCAGAGGCCACAATGTTCGAGGTTGCTCAGTATCAATTAACACAATGTCACCCGGTTGAATATTCTGTCGATTAGCCGCTTCTGACGCACCATAAAAATGTTCACGTAATGTAAGGAAGATACTCTTTGCGCCACACAGTAGACCAATGATTAATTACTTTATTCAACATCTTATATTTATCACTTAACACTGTCACATTATTATAATCCTCATCAACTTCCGCAGGATTATCTCGATAGATAGGTGCAGCTTCTAGCTTCCGCCCACATATCAAGTGAGAAGGAGTCAGTACTTCTGCGTCGGGAGTATCAACAATGTACGAGAGAGGACGATTATTTATCCGATTCTCTGCCTCCACTAATACTGCCCGGAATTCCTCCAAGTTAATTCGTTTCCGGTGTAGTACTTTACGCAGACACCTCTTCACTGTACCTATCAGTCTTTCATACAATCCCCTTGCCAAGGGGCCCTAGGAAACAATAAACTTCCACACCTCGCTGATTTAACGAGATTGTACTTCATTACTCTCATTTAATTCCTTCAAATGTTGTGCTCCCGCTACAAAGTTAGTGGCATTATCTGAAATCATGAGTCTCGGACAGGATCTCCTAGCTGCAAATTTACGAAACAGCTGTATGAACTGTTCTGCAGACAAATCCTGTGCCACTTCTAAGTGTACTGCCCTTGTAGCGGTACAAGTGAATAAACACACTACACCTTTAAAGGAACACCATCTGCAGTACCCGTTAAAATGATTGGGCCACTGTAATCTACACCGGTTACATCAAATGGCTTTATTAACTGCACTCGTTCCTTGGGCAATGGTGGAGGTCCTGGGTACATATAGGTTCTGGCATCCACACGGCGGCACACTACACATGTCTTAATCACCCTCTTCACACTCTGTCGCCCCTGAGGAATCCAGAAAGTTTCCCTAATACAATTTAAGGTATCTTGTACTCCACCATGCATCACATTTTTATGGGCATTTAATACAATTAAAGTTGTCAGATGATGAGTCTTGGGCAGCAAGATAGGGTGTTTAGCATATTCACCCAATTCAGCATTTTGCAATCTACCTCTGCACTTAATTACGTCATCCTCCAAGTATAGCCCCAATTTCTCTATTATTGAACCCTTCCCAAGTTTTCCATCCCTTAGCAATTTAATCTCCTCTCCATAGATTTCTCCTTGTACTCTCTGTACCCAGTATTTCAGGGGATGAGGAAAATCATACGGGATATTCATCTTGTTTATGAAGTTAAACACCAACTTCGTGACATTAATCAATTTTGGGAAGGATGAGTATTTATTTATATCAATGGCTAAGGAGGGACCGAGGACTGGAGCCGTGTTCACAGTAATTTCCACCGGAGCAATATGCGCCTTTTGAACAGGCCAGTTACTTTTATTCACCAACCAACTGGGTCCCTTAAACCACGATAAAGTCTTCACAAATTTTACATAAGTCAACCCACGAGACAAGAAATCAGCTGGGTTCTCCGCTCCGGGAATATGGTTAAAAGTTAACTTATGTTGACCCAAACTGTCATATTTCTCTTGCATCTGGTTAATCTCGGCGACTCTATTTTGCACGAATATAATCTTGCTGGTCCCGTTGCGGATCCACTGCAAGGATACCTCATTATCAGATCAAATTATGGTGTCGCTAATATTTATCTCCGGCAATTTACTCCGTAAATAATCAGCTAATTTGACACCCACATAAATGGCGGTTAATTCCAACTGAGGTAACGTACGTAATTTAATTGGAGCCACTTTAGTTTTAGACATGACAAGAGAAATATCTTTATCACATTGAAGATAAGCGACTGCTCCATACGCTAATTTAGAAGCATCGCAAAAAATGTGGAGTGTATTTTCCACTCCAGAGCGGGCTACACACCGCGGGAACTCTAACATTGGAACTTTCTCATAATCACCAATTAATTCTTCCCACCTGTTAATGAATTCCTCAGGTAGGGTTTCATCCCAAGCACACTTCTGCTTCCATGCCTCTTGTACCAATAATTTCCCTCGGATTGTAAGAGGCGCCACTAAGCCTAGCGGATCGAAACATTTTGAAACTTCAGCAAGTAGGGTTCTCTTCGTTAATTTAGGCTTTAACGATATCAAGTCTCTATCAGTATCCCAAGTCAGTCCCAATACATTGCTACACCCAGATACTTCATCGCCGGGATTATCTTTATTTATTCGGTCCTTTAACCTGGACGAATTACTGTTCCACTCCCTGAGCGGCATATTTGCACCTTGCATTATGTTATTAGCCCCTTCATATATCTTCATTAGCTCCTCTTCAGTTGACGTCACCCCCAGGAAATTGTCCACATAGAATTGTTTACTCATTATTTCACTCAGTGGACCACCTGTACGTTTAAGGTGCGCATTTATCGTCGCCTGAAGTAAGAACGGACTAGAAGTAGCCCCAAATAAGACACTTCTGAATCTGAAAGTTTTCAGCGGACTAAGTGGATTGCTAGGATCCTCTGGCCACAGAAATCTTGTGTAATCCCGATCCGTCTCTTGCAATCCCACTCTCAGGAAAGCTTTACTTATGTCTGCCGTGAAGGCATAACTATTAACTCTGAAATTCAATAACACATCTCCCAATTTCTCCGTCAGCGACGGACCTGTCATTAAACAATCATTCAAACTAGGTACCTTTTATTACCCTGGCACTACAATTAAACACGATCCGCAAAGGAGTGGTTTTCGAATCCTTCTTCACTCCGTGATGAGGTAAGTAGTGGCCATAAATATTGGCTTGCTCAGGGGGTACCTCCTCTATGAACTAATTATTTAACTGTTCATTAATGATCCCATTATAAGCAGTCAGCAATTCTGGTGTCTTACTCAATTCGTGGAGCTGGGCCTTTAACTGACCATACGCCATCTGGTAATTAGTGGGTAGTTCCGGATGGTTTAGCTTCCATGGGAGTCGCACCCAGTATTGTCCAGACTCAAATTTAACATCCTTCAGGTATTGTTCCTGAGTGAAGGAATCATCTGGACTTTCTTCATTTACATTAATCCCGATACTGTCCAGTTCCCATAACTTGTGTACTGGTTCAACGGCATTCTCTATAGAAGAATAGGTACTCTGGGGCGGCATTTCGTGCGTAAGACACACAGTGACTGCATTTATGGCTTCCTCCAGTCATTCATTACTGCGAGGAGCCGGCCATAAATGACATGGCCTGCACCCGTGTTGAGAAGAGTGACTCCGCACCTCTTCGTCATACCCTTCACAAAGGCTGCATAATAGTCGCTGCCTATTAATACTCCTATTGGCCCCACCGAGTCATTATTGACCACAGATGGTGCCAGTTTCACATTATTCTGTGAGAGTCTCTGCTTGGTGGCATTAAGACCCACAGTGGAGACCTTCTCCGGTAGTCTATCCACGACTACTGCATTAACTTGGTCTTCTCTGCCCAGACCGACGTTTATATAAACCGTGTCATATGACTGGGCCCTTTTATCTGAGAGAAACCCGACAATTTTAATGTGGTAGGATCCCCCCTTCGTACTTTCATCCCATTAAGGCAACTGCGCTTTATGAAAGTACGTTGTGATCCCTGATCTAACAATGCTGTTACAGTCTTGGATTTACGCCATTTATCTTTAACTGTCATATCCAACACAGGTAGTGCTACTTCAGCTAAACCATTACGAACGTTAGCTGCAAGTTTACGTGCGCCACTGTAGTGTCGGGGTGATTATCCTTACCATTACTAGGATTACACCCGCTCTTACACATCACGATGTGGTGCCTGCCATTATTGCATTGGTGACAAGTATTCAGTTTGGTCTGGCAATCCCTCACATTATGATTACCAAGACATCGAATACACCGGTTCAGCTCATCCAATCTCCTCACTTTCGCATCCCAAGAATTATAGGTAACGCAGAGTTTAGAGAGATGGGTTTCATTACAGAAGAGACAATCTCTCTTCTCTTGGCTCGACAGCTTACCCCCCGGGTTACCCTTATTGGGGTGTTTATTCTTTCTGTCTTGTTGTGACGAACCACTATTACTGGTCCCGGTCACTTGATATGTGCCAACATAACCCCTTTTAGTGGTTGGGTTGTAACTATTACTATTGGGATAATTTTTCCCTTTGTGGAACTTAGTTGCTGACTCAACGTCACTATGACCAGTATTCTTAAAAATAGTGGGCTGGTTAGTTTGCAACTGAACAATTAATTCTTGCAAACCCGTCCTTATCTCTCCCAACCCGAAGTAAGCCTTGTGGTACTTGTTAGATAACCACTCTATCGTCTTATGGTTCAATTTAGCTCGTACTACCGGACAAACGAACCAACTTGCATTCTCCAAATTGTGTTTGTTACTCAAAATCTGGAGAGTTTGATCCGAAACTGTTGCAACTCTTTGTAGTTGTGCCCTGGCAGTTTCAAATTAACCACTGCCAGTACTAAATCCACTGTATGCTGTTCCGAGTTACCATAAGTACCCTCTAGCAGACGAACAGCTTCTCTATAAGAGTCGTTTACATTCGGGAAAGCCTGAATGAGAATGAGGGCATCTCCCTCATTTGTCCCTTTAAATAAATCAACTTGGCAACACTTTCCAGATCCTTCCGATCGTGCACCATTGCCTTGAAAATTGACCAAAATTCCTCCCAGCTGTCTCCCGGCTGGAACGACAACAATTGTACTTCCGGGAGTCTGGGGAGGGACACTTTATTTGCCGCGGGAGGTTGGCCCACCACGTCACTCATACTCCTTAACCTACCTAGTACCGTAACTTTACAGGCACACATGGCTTCTTCCAATTCACTATATTGTCGTAACAGTGTATCTCGTTCCTCACTGCTCGCACAATCATCCAGTAACTCGACTTCATAGATTTTGAACCACTTCACGTACGACGCGTACCTGAGTTCTAGTAACTCAAAATTTGTTTCTAAGTCAATAAGACTCGTCGACGGCTCGTTCACTAAGTTCAAACACGTATTGTGTGTCTTTGTTACATGTCCCTTGCGAGCTTGCAACGACGCTTTCTTGGCTTTAATATCCATGGTTTTGCCACCCGGCATGGGAACTCCACCAGTTTCAGTCATGGTTGTAGAATTAATAACCACTGACGTCACAAATTAAATAAATTGTTTATAAAGGTGATTCTCACACCTTACTCTTGCACAAATCGTAGCCACGCCTGTGCTAGCAATTAATTGGACTAATTGCTGTCCACCACACAATTAATTAACTGTGTACTCTATACTCACTTCCTATGATCAGTCACTTATTTATTAATTAATTAATTCAATAATGATTAATTCACTAATCACATCCGGTTCAGGACGGACCAACGGGCGCTGTGGGGAATTGTGAGAGAAGTCTATCTGGGACACCGCCACTAGCAATAAACAAACTCCCAGGGAGATGACCGACTCGTATAAATTTTACCGCAGTCATTCCCTTTAAGGTATGTGAGAACTTTACCCGCTCCTGGCCGCACCGAGGGGGTACCTTCAATATTCTCGTTAGCCCATTGCACTCTAGACCAGTATAAATAAATTTGAGAAGATCCTTTATTATAGCTATATTACGTTAAATTTTAGTGGACTGTATAGGTTGTTGAACAACTGATCACACAGAGAAGAGATAGAGAACACATAGTTCAATTAACATGACCAACACTCACCTAATTAACAGCATCATAGCGGTGTATCGTAGATCGTTGACCTAGCTAAAGTACATCTACTGTGCGTAACAATATCATTGGCCAATAACAAAGTCGACAACAGAGTACTTAGCTTTAGATGAGGGAGTCGTTCCGTTGTTGGCGTCCTCCTGCGACCTGATTCGATCGCGATGGTGTTAGCTGTCTCGTCGAGTCAAGGAAGGTTAATTTCCGTACACTCTTATACGCCCACGAGACCGAGCGTTCGTTAACATGTGGTTGGTCGGGGTAGCGAATCAGATCCTCGCACTAATCCGACCGTTTGTACTGTTTATACGTATAACTTTACATATTACGTGTATCCTGGCTTAATGCCCCACTAGTTTATACACATTCACAGTCTCGATACTTGAATTTCGAGTAGATAACTTGCGATATGTTAGTTCATTTCAATCACATCCAATATGGCGGTCGGGGTATGGCGTACCCAAGCCAGACCCGGTCGCTACAATCAACCCCTGATTATTTACAACTCGGTTTCACTACATTCACCATTTCCCACAGTTCATCGAATATATTACAGTCTCTTCTAAGATGAACTCCCCTGCATCAGGGTTACGACTTTATCCTGCCGTATGGTTATTTCACTCAGTTCAAATAGGCCTATGACCGCGTCACACGCCGGCGGCCCACCTTATTTCACAATTATTGTCCTATTACTGGACCTCCTGGACCGATTGTCCCACTTGATATTCCCCCCGTCACTGGATATTCCTCCACATTACGAAAGGAGGTAATTAAATCCGATTTGGTGGGCGGAATCTCCAAATTCGACAGGCCATCCCATCACCTGATCAGGTCGGTAGGCCCCCAGTTCACTCTCTCTCCCCTCTCTCCCTCCTCCCTGCCCAGCCTCTTCCCGCTTCCTCCCCGCTGGTATGATGGTTCTCTATTACATACCCCCATGTACCAGCGGTACATTAAGGATATCTGTTCATATTGGAAAGTTTATCAATTACAACTTTCGGAAAATACCAATATTTTCCACATGTACCACTGTGGTAACTGTGTACCACTGTGGTAACTATGTGTACCACTGTGGTAACTATGTGTACCACTGTGATAACTGTGTACTACTGTGATAACTGTGTATTCTGTGAAAACTGTGTACTTCTGTGGTAACTGTGTACAACTGTGGTAACTGTGTACAACTGTGATAACTGTGTGTACCACTGTGATAACTGTGTGTACCACTGTGATAACTGTGTGTACCACTGTGATAACTGTGTGTACCACTGTGATAACTGTGTACCACTGTGATAACTGTGTACTACTGTGATAACTGTGTGTACCACTGTGATAACTGTGTACCACTGTGATAACTGTGTGTACCACTGTGATAACTGTGTACTTCTGTGGTAACTGTGTGTACCACTGTGATAACTGTGTACCACTGTGGTAACTGTGTGTACCACTGTGATAACTGTGTACCACTGTGATAACTGTGTACTACTGTGATAACTGTGCGTACCACTGTGATAACTGTGTACCACTGTGATAACTGTGTACCACTGTGATAACTGTGTACCACTGTGGAAACTGTGTGTACCACTGTGATAACTGTGTACCACTGTGATAACTGTGTACCACTGTGATAACTGTGTGTACCACTGTGATAACTGTGTGTACCACTGTGATAACTGTGTGTACCATTGTGATAACTGTGTGTACCACTGTGATAACTGTGTGTACCACTGTGATAACTGTGTGTACCACTGTGATAACTGTGTACCACTGTGATAACTGTGTGTACCACTGTGATAACTGTGTACCACTGTGATAACTGTGTACCACTGTCATAACTGTGTACCACTGTGATAACTGTGTACTTCTGTGTTAACTGTGTGTACCACTGTGATAACTGTGTACCACTGTGATAACTATGTACCACTGTGATAACTGTGTATCACTGTGATAACTGTGTACTTCTGTGGTAACTGTGTGTACCACTGTGATAACTGTGTACCACTGTGTGTACCACTGTGATAACTGTGTGTACCACTGTGATAACTGTGTGTACCACTGTGATAACTGTGTGTACCACTGTGATAACTGTGTGTACCACTGTAATAACTGTGTACCACTGTGATAACTGTGTATCTCTGTGATAACTGTGTGCACTACTGTGATAACTGTGTATCACTGTGATAACTGTGTACGACTGTGGTAACTGTGTGTACCACTGTGATAACTCTGTACCACTGTGATAACTGTGGATCACTGTGATAACTGTGTGTACCACTGTGATAACTGTGTACCACTGTGATAATTGTGTACTACTGTGATAACTGTGATAACTGTGTACTACTGTGATAACTGTGTGTACCACTGTGAAAACTGTGTACCACTGTGGTAACTGTGTGTACCACTGTGATAACTGTATACCACTGTGGTAACTGTGTACCACTGTGATATCTGTGTACCATTGTGATAACTGTGTGTACCATTGTGATAACTGTGTATCCCTGTGATAACTGTGTACGACTGTGGTAACTGTGTGTACCACTGTGATAACTGTGTGTACCACTGTGATAACTGTGTACCATTGTGATAACTGTGTGTACCACTGTGATAACTGTGTATCCCTGTGATAACTGTGTACGACTGTGGTAACTGTGTGTACCACTGTGATAACTGTGTGTACCACTGTGATAACTGTGGATCACTGTGATAACTGTGTGTACCACTGTGATAACTGTGTACCACTGTGATAACTGTGTACTACTCTGATAACTGTGTACTACTGTGATAACTGTGTGTACCACTGTGAAAACTGTGTACCACTGTGATATCTGTGTACCACTGTGATAGCTTGAGTAGGGGAAAGGCACCTGGGATTCATGGGATCCCCAATGATTTTAATATTGAAATTGGGATTGCATGAAAGCTTGTTTAGTGTCGTTGATGAACTTAATGAAGGAAGGGGGTCTGATGGGGGAGACGCAGGGCACGGGGGTAGTCGTTTTCGTTCCCAAAGGGAGGGGAAGGACCCTGGGTAACTATAGGGCGATCTCCCTAATGTGTTCAGATTATACAATTTTTGCAAAAGTTTTAGGTAATCGTATGAAGAAGGTGAATGACTTATTCATTCATCGAGGGCAGTATGGGATACCAGGTAGAATTATGTGTGTGGGGCATGGGAGGATTAGGGATTTTTTGGAGAAACGACAGGGAAGGGGGAGTCTTATGGATTGACTGGAAGGAAGCATATGACTGTGTGGATAGATGTATGTTGCGGGTGATTTTACAAAGACAGGGTTTTGGGGATGAGATTTTTCGGTGGGTAACTACTTTGTACTCGCCTGCAAGGATTAGGGTACAGGTTAATGGTAAGTTGGGGTTGCCAGTGCAGTTGGGGATGGAACTGAGACAAGGGTGTCCCTTGTCTCAAATCCTCTTTGCGTGCATGCATGCAAGATTCCTTTTACCTTTTATAGGCTTATAGAGGAAGGGTGCAGGAGAGGGGAGGTGGGGGTCTAGCAGTACAGGGATAGTGGGGTATGTGGATGACACCACGGTGTTGGTGGGAGGTGAGGTAGGTTTGGAGAACGTGGGTCATATGATTGAGATTTTTGGTGCGGCTACTGGGATGAGGGTTAATTGGGACAAGTCTAGGTTATTGGAGGTGGGTATGTGGGTGAGGGTATTGGGGGAGGCGTATGGGTGGAATGTCGTGGACAGAATCAAGATCTGTGGGGTTGTGTACTTGGCTGATGCTAGGGAGGCGCAGAGGATAAATTTGGAGGAGGTTGTAGGCCGGGCATTGGGTAGGATGAGAGGTTGGAGGGCAGGGGATGTACCTTTCCTGCAGAGGGTAGTGGTAGTAAACACCCTGGTATATAGCAAGGTGTGGGGAGTGGTGGAGGTATATCCCCTGGGGTCTGCCGATATGGGGGAACTGCAGAGGAGGGTCTTGCATTATGTGTGGGGCTATGGTAATGATGAGCGTACAGCAGGGAGGGCTGGGACTTATACCTTTGGAGAAATGTGTGAAGGCGGTTTACGTGAAGCAGCATTACCTGAGGGCAGGGAGGGAGAGGGGTATAAAGGTGGGAGAGGTCATGGAGGATGTGAGGAGGTGGTGGGTGGGGAAAGAGTTATTGGTGTGTGAAGATATGGTGCACAATTTGTTGCCCATTCGGGACTCTCGGAGGGTAAAGGTAAGTAGGCTAGGGAGGGTAGGTAGGCAGGGGGAGGTGGTACAGGGAGTAGAAATCTACCCGATGTATGATTGGAGGGTGATTTGGAAGGGCTTCCGGAAGCTTCGGTCGAAGCCGAAGGTTGGAGAATTGGTATATAGGTTCTTGTTAGGGATTTTAGCATCATGGTCTGTACTTTATCGGATGGGATTGGTAGGTGTGGGGAATTGTCTGCGTTGTGGGGAGGAGAAGACGGCTTTCCCTAATCTTCGGCTTCAATCTGATTTTATGAAACCCCTCCCATAGCCCCTTCCAGATATACACTGGATATAAAGCCTCCCCCTGTACCCCCACCCCTATACCATTTATGTTCCCTAACCGACTCACTCTCAACATCTTAGGCATCTGCACAACCAAAAGATTCCGCACCATATCCTCACACACCCGTAAATCCCTCCCACTCCTCCACTGCCGCACATCCCTCATTACCTCACTGTTTTTCCCCTCTCACCCCCTGCTCTCAGGTACCTCTGCTTCACATACACACTCTGTGATCTTCTTTCCACGTGCCACACCTTACTGTACACTAGAGTATTAACCACCACCCTCTGCTGTAAAGTCACGTCCCCCGCCCTCCACCCTCTCATCCTTCTCATAGCCTCTCCACCACCGCCTCTGAATTTACCGTCCGAGCTGTCACACTATCCTTCATGTACACCACACCACAGATTTTTATATGCTCCACAGCTGACCAACCATAGACCTCACCCAAATCCCCATTCCCACCTCCAATAACTTTGACTTTGCACTATTCACTCACAACCCCATTGCCCCACCAAAAACCTCAATAATACGACCCACATTACACAACCCCTCCTCCCCCCCACCAATATCGTCGTGTCATCTACGTACCCCACTATACCTGTTTTGCTACCAAAACCCCTCTCCCCCACCCCCTCAGTAATTATACGATAAAATGGGTCCTGCATACACGCAAACAGGATCTGCGACATGGGCATCTCTGCCTCAAACAAACCCCTCCCCATACTCACCTGTGCTCTCACCCTGCCATTCACCTGTACCCTAATTATAGCATTTCTATACAAAGTTTCTACTCACCCCGTGATTTCGTCCCCAAACCCCTGCCGTCGCAATATTACACTCAACATACCTCTGTCCACACAATCATAAGCCTCCTTCCAATCTAACCCCAAGATACCCCTCCCTTGTCCGCCACAAAATCCCTGATCTTCCCATGTCCTACACTCATACTTCTACCTGGGATACCAAATTGACCCTGATGAATGACTACGTCAAGCACCATCTTCATCCTATTGCCCAAAACTTTCGCAAAAATCTTATAGTCCGCACACATGAGGAGATCTCCTATAATTTCCTAGCATCCTCCCCTCCCCATTTTCCACCAAAACCACCACACCTGTATGCTGCATCTCCCCATCAAACCTGTGTGTTTCATGCAATTAAATAACCTTACAAACATTCTTTAATAATATTCCAATTTGCCACATAACAATCATTTGGAATCCCATATAATCCCGGGGCCGTACCACGACTCAAATTTTGCACTACCTCCACACCTCATGCTCACTAATCATTCCCCCATCCCCCTTTTGCTCCGTCTCTCCTAAGGTTTCCCTGATCCCTTCCTCCAGAATCTCACCCTCCCTTTCCTCTCCCTCCCCATATGCCATTTTCCTCTGAAACCAAAGATCCCGCATAATTATTCATTCCTCTGTAGTCTGCAACGATTGCCCCACCTCATATCTCCCCATCCTTTCACTGACCTCCAAGCCCAGGAGAGTGGTACTCTTCTGTCATTCTTGAAACCTCCGTAACACACATCCGGATGGCCGAACTCCCACAAGACCTCCTTCATACCCCACGTGCCCATATAGCATCAAATCTCTCATTTGAAGATCCCTCAAACGTCCTCTTAGAACCTCTATTTCCCCCACCCCGGGTGCCCCCTCCCATAACACCTACTCAACTGTCCTCCAAATATCTTTGCAACCCAAACTTCCACTTCGCCTCCTCGCTACCCAGTCGTCTGTAAAAATCTCAATTTCCAGCTTCCCACATCTTCCACCAACCCAAAACATAACCCGAATACATCCCTGCCATCACAACAGAAAGACACCCATCATTCCCAAAATCACTCTCCTCCCCATCCCCTTGTAGTAAGCTCACGTTCATCTTCCAATAACTGTCATATCTTGAATCATCTCCTCCCATGCCACATCTGCTAGTACCCTTTATGATCAGAAAACCTATGTCCAACGCCAAAACCCTCCCTATATTGACTTCCTTGTTACATAAATGTGGCCCAACCGCTGCATATCCCCTTATTACAAAAGTGTGATCCACCTGCCACCCATCTCCCTTAACCACGTCTACCACCCCTCATCCCTCAATGCATCATGCAACTCCCCAACACACCCCACCCTTCTAGGTTCCACATCCTTATTCCTGATGACACAGTTCCAATCCCCTCACAAACTAAACCTTAATACCACTGTGATTCTCAGCCAGTATATAAACACCCATGAAGCAAACACGTACCATCCCCATATTCCATCCACTCTCCCACTCTTCCTCCACTCCCCTCTTCCCATGCTAATACCCTAAATGGGCTGATCCTTTCAATGCCACAGCCACCACCCTTTAATTTCCCTGAACTACACCCCTGGTCCCCTTTCAATGTTAACTCTCGTCCACACTTAGTTATGTTCTTGCAGAAAACATACATCCACATTGTAACGTTGCAATATAACCTCCATCCACCTCTGTTTGACCTCTGCCCATAGGCCATTAGCATTTACAGTCAAACACCTGAAAATTCATAGGGGCTTTTTTTCTGTGTCTGAGGCCTCTGCACTGTACCCTTGTGTAAGCTTGACTTGTCTTTCAAACCATTCTCTTTGTGGGCCACCTCCCCAAGCCCTCTTACAGGTGCACTGGCCCGGTGTGAGCACATCATCTTCTAATGCTCCCACCGACCTTTTCCTTGAATCCTCCACTTCCATCCCAACAGGCTCATCAACATTATGCACAATGGCCTCCACTTCCTGCACTTTGAATTGTACATCCCCTTCACACGTCCTCCACGATCATGCCAGGGACTACCCCACCACATTCAAGATTCCATCAGTCCCTGGGGGTCCTCCCCTTCAGGAGTAACCAGGAATTCCCTCAACACCTCCTGCAACGATTCAGGTAAATCCAATTGCAAATCACCTAAAACCTCCACCTTCACAGATATTTTATCCTTCTGTTCACACGTCACTTCATTTAGCATCTCACATCGCTCACCCACTCCGTCCACAATATCCTCCACCTAGCATTACTCTCCACACTCACAGGCTCAGACGCCATTCGTTCTTGACCTACAGATTCTTTACCACCTCCTGATCCACCTTCCGTGGCTCCATCCTTTGCCACATCCTGCAGCCATATGGTCTACGACCCACACAGCCAGCAAGTCCATCGTTGTCCTGAATACGTGACAAATCGCATCTGGAAATCGTCCTCAGCACATGCGAAGGTATGGGCCACCATAACGTCATTTTGAGGAGAATGAACCTCGGGCAATCCTGCGTATATCCTCTGTCCAGCAGCCCACCGTCATCGTATGTCCAATACCAGACTGTTGGAAGGTGTCCCTTATGTCCACATCATCGGCTTCAAAGGGTACATTCTGTACCCTTATCACGTATATATTTTGATGCATCTCGTAGGTGCACCTCCAATCGGGATGACAGTCAAAGCCTCATCCTGGAATTTGTCAACTGTCCGTTGTTCCATTGAGACTTATACAATATAAATCTTCATTGCTTATGCTGAAGGTGTCCTGTAATATTTTGGCAGTAAAACAGTGGCATTGGTAGAGTAAATAGCCCCCTTGACAATCTCTACACACCATGTTGATGTGTTGCCAGCTACTGGCCGCCATGTTGGAGAAAATTTGTAGTTCAAGTCTGCTACCACCAGGAGCAGGCAATTATCTACACTCTCTAGAAAAGCTTAAATTAGGGGGATATGATTGAGATGTATAAATGGAAAACAGGAATAAATAAA
>WNWK01039735.1:0-17308 GCA_009830355.1 Cherax destructor
TCCTCAGACTTCCGCTCATTTTATTATTGATCTTTTTCTCCTCCTCTTCCCCCTCCCCCCTCCTCCCCCTCCTCCTCCTCCTCCCCCCCTCCCCCTCCTCCTCCTTCCTCCTCCTCCTCCTTCCCCCATGCTGTACATGTTAACATGGCAGTCATCGTCTTCGTTTGTTTTATATTTTGTTTTTTTTATTCAGCTTCGGGGTATTTAAAATTTTTGGTCTGTGTTTTCTGGTGTGTGTGTGGGGCAAAGGGGAGTTCCGCCTGGCCCCCACACCAAACCACTCCACCCTCGCCTGGCTCTCCCCCAAACCACCCACCCTCGCCTGGCTCTCACCCAAAACCCCCCCCCTCGCCTGGCTCTCACCCAAACCCTCCACCCCCCCTGGCTCTCACACCAAACCACCCCCCTCCCTGGCTCTCACACCAAACCCTCCACCCCCCCTGGCTCTCACACCTAAACCACCCACCCCCCCTGGGCCCCACACCCAAACCCTCCACCCTCGCCTGGCTCTCACACCCAACCACTCCCCCCTCGCCTGGCCCCCACCTAAAAAACTCCACCCTCGCCTGGCCCCCACCCAAACCCCTCCACCCTCGCCTGGCTCTCCCCCTAAACCCTCCACCCTCGCCTGGCTCTCACACCTAAACTTCCCACCCTCCCTGGCTCTCACCCAAACCCTCCACCCCCCGCCTGGCTCTCACACCAAACCACTCCACCCTCCCTGGCTCTCCCCTTCTCCACCCTCGCCTGGCTCCCCCAAACCAAACCACTCCACCCTCGCCCGGCTCTCCCCCTAAACCACTCCACCCCCGCCTGGCTCCACCTCCACTCCACCCCCCCTGGCTCTCACACCTAAACACTCCACCCTCGCCTGGCTCTCACACCTAAACCCTCCCCCCCACCCCCCTCCCCCCCCGGCTCTCACACCTAAACCCTCCACCCTCGCCTGGCCCCACACCTAAACCCTCCCCCTCGCCTGGCTCTCACCCAAAAACCCCCCACCTCGCCTGGCTCTCACACCTAAACCCTCCACCCCCCGGCTCTCACACCCCTACCCTCGCCTGGCTCCACCAAACCATCCCCCCCGCCTGGCTCACCAAACCCCCCCCCTTTAAAACCAAAACCCCACTCTGGCCCCACACCAAACCCCACCCCCTGGCTCCACCTAAACCACTCCACCCTCGCCTGGCTCCCCTAAACCTCCACCTGCCTGGCTCCACCAAACCCTCCCCCCGCCTGGCCTCACCTAAACCCCACCCCCCGCCCCCTCACACCAAACCACTCCACCCCGCCCCGCTCTCACCCCCCAAACCATTTTCCCCCCTCCTCCCAAAAACCTAAAATTTACTGCCTGGCCCCAAAAAATTTTTTAAAATTATCTTCATAAAAGGGTTTTTTTTTGGTTTAAAAAAAAATTTTTTTAAAAATTAAAACAGTATAAGTTTTTTTTTGTGTTGCAGGTGGTGGTAAATTATATTATTTGTTTTTATGGTGATAAAGTTATATTATATTGTGGCAGGTGGTGGTTTTATATTACGTTGTGTTGCAGGTGGTGGAAAATTTATATTACGTTGTGTTGCAGGCGGGGTAAAGATTTTGTTGCAGGGGGTTTAAAGTTATATTACGTTGTGTTGCGGGCGGGGGTTTATATTGTGTTGCGGGGTTGGTGGGTTATGTTACGTTGTGTTGCAGGTGGTGGAAAAGTTATATTATATTTGTTGCGGGGGGGAAAATTTTTTGGGGCAGGTGGGGAAAGTTATGTTACGTTGTGTTGCAGGTGGTGGAAAGTTTATTGTGTTGCGGTGGTGGTAAAATATTGTGTTGCAGGGGGTTTAAAGTTATATTTTTGCAGTTGGGTTAAAAGAGTTACTTGTGTTGCGGTGGGGGTAGTTGGCCAAATACATCTTGGACTCCGTCGTGCTGTCAAAGGGGACGCTCTTCTCTGACCCCCCGAAATCATCATCGGGACAGGATTTTCATTCACCCCGCTACTCCCCTTGGACAGTTGAGTTGTTCCGCTTGCATTTCCCCATTTCCCAATATTTATCACCTTTGTGTAATCCTCTTTCCCAGGCACTCTCTGCCATTACCTCACAATATAATTTCCATATTGTCTTTCTCGACCCACAATTTGGGGAAAAAAATATTGACGTTCCTGAGCTGTTATCAAGTCTCGACATAATAATGGCCCAGGAGGGTAAAAAGTGTTCTAATTATTTTTAGGTTAGTTGCGAGCTTGTTTTTATTTTCTTGAATCCCTCCCTACTCTTAAACCGTTAAATTTCCCTTTTCTACTTATACCCTGATTATTTGATATTGCAGCTATGAAATTGTCCGCAGTGTCTGTGTGCAACCAAAATTAAAGACAGAGCCGGGCCCCAGGGCCCGGGCCAAAATAAAACTCTCGAAACTCTTAAAGGTGGGGGAAATAAACTACTCATTTTTCCCGAAACAACTATATTGTACGTGATGTTTGTATCGGGGTTGATCCCGCTTTTTGGAACAAATTTGCCAATCTTACATTGTTTCTTTCATTGGTACAACGTTGAGTCTGTTGTGTTTTATATATATATATATATATATATATATATATATATATATATATATATATTATATATATAATATATTTTTGTGTGGGGGGGGGAATACACATTTTTTACTTTTTTCCCTTGTGTTGACATGTACATATCATCCCCCGGATTTTTGTATTGGGATATATTGTCTTCCAAGTTAGTATTCTCCACCCCCTCTGTATTCACAACCCTCGCCACAAATTACCAATAAAACCCATTGAAATTTTTCTGTCAAATCGGAAGTATAACGTCTTTTTTTATATTGTAAACGCCGAAAGCTTTATATTGGCACTTTTGATGGTGTGTGGTAAATATTGGTGCTGGAGGTTTTTGGGGGGTTTTTTTGGTGATGAGTGTACTGTTCAATCATGGTGTGTGGTGATGGTACTTGCCCAGGTGTGTGGGTGGATCTGTCCGGGTGTGTGGTGATGGTACTCTGTCCAGGTGTGTGGTGATGGTACTCTGTCCTGGTGTGTGGTGATGGTACTCTGTCCAGGTGTGTGGTATGGTACTTTGCCCATGTGTGGTGAGGGAATCTGCCCAGGTGGGGGGATTATTTGTCCAGGGGGGGTTGAACTGTCCGGGTGTGGGTGATGGTATTTGCCCAGGTGTGTGGTGATGGTATTTTGTCCATGTGTGGGTGATGGTAATCTGTCCAGGTGTGGTGATGGTACTCTGCCCAGGTGTGTGGTGATGGTAGTCGCCCGGTGTGTGGTGATGGTATTTGTCGGGTGTGGGTGATGGCTTTGTCCATGGGGGGGGATGGTACTCGCCCGGGTGGGAGGTATTTCCCCGGGTGTGGGGGATGGTAATTGTCCAGGTGTGTGGTGATGGTAATCTGTCCAGGTGTGTGGTGATATCTCTGCCCAGGTGGGGGGGGAATCACCCCGGTGTGTGGTGAATATTACAGTTGTATACATTTCATTGAGTTCCCCTCATTGACCTTGATAAAATATCCCCAGAACCACCCTGGTCCATTTAGTGAAGAATTACGCAGTGACTTGAAAAAATCTTTGGGGAAAGGGCACTTTCCCGTTTGCTATCTCTGGTTGTTGGTTCTCCTCCCAGTCTGACATCTTGGGCAGTCACTATGTTGTCTCCTGAGATACTTTTTTATGTTTTACCACGGTCTCTTTTGGGGTACAATATCAGATGTCTTCTTTCAATCCGAGAAATGCAATCAAACCACGGCACGTGTGGGGTTTGAACCCATGGCGAGTGGGGGGTAAGTCAGCCGGCAAAACCATGGGATTAAATAAGAGTCAAGAATTCAATATATTCTGAAAATTCTATGTTTTTATGCTCGTAGGTTGTTATTAATACTGATAAGAGAAAGAATACTTTGTATTAAAACATGGGGGTATTTCTGACAATAAATTCATTTATTCAGTTTAAGGTCATTATTATTTGTAATCCCGGGGTATTGTTACGTCAAGATTCTCTACTCTGGAAAAAATCTTGTGATCAAACACACTTATTAGATTTTGTCCTAAGAAAATTGTTTCCTTTTTCCACCTTTTTGGCTGCGATAACTTTTTTGATTCCTTTCCTGGGCTTGTTCTTTTCATTTTAATGTGAGTTGCTCGTACTAAAATCTGTGTGAATGTGATGATACATTTTTATATTTGGGTTTTTTTTGGTACAGCTTGTTGCTGCACACTGATTAGGTTTGTTGTAATAAGAGGTTGTTGTGTAGCCTGGCTCGGTTCCTTGTTGTCACCCTGCAACATTCGGGTCCATGCACTGACTGCTCTTGTGTAGTTATCCCAAGTTTCTTTTTCCCTGAGGTTGCACTTTAATAACTTATATTGTTGGGAAAGTTGACGTAGGAGGCGCTCTTTCTGCAAAGTTCCTTACGAGAGAAGGTGCCCCACAGGGGAGGAGGATCAAACCTTCCGATTTATTACCACACACACACACTGTAATTGGGCCCCATACTGGGTTGCCCCAGTTTTGGGAAACCCACCAGCCGCAGTAAAAAACTGGGAAAATGCAAAAGGGTTTTCAACAAGACTAGTCCCGGGGCTAAGGGGGATGTCCTACGAGGAAGGTTAAGGAAATCGACCTGACGACACTGGAGGACAGGAAGATAGGGGAAAATGATAACGACATATAAAATACTAGAGGAATTGACAAGGGTGGACAGAGACAGAATGTTCCAGAGATGGGACACAGCAAAAAGGGGGACACAGTTGGAAGTTGAAGACTCAGATGAATCACAGAGATGTTAGGAAGTATTTCTTGTCCAGAGGGGTTTGGGGAAGTGGAATAGTTTGGGGCGATGGTGGGGGCAGGCCCATAAAACTTTAAGCAGGGGGAAAGATAAAGCTCATGGCCAGGGAGAGTGACCCAGTAGGGGCCAGTGAAGGGGGGCCGGGAGCATGACTTCCCCCTAAACCACAACGGGGGATACACACACACACACACACACACACAGAGGGAGGTCAGGGGCTGCCGCCCCCCTTAAACCACAGATAGGCAGTAAACACACACAGGCTGGGCCAGGAGCTGCAATCCCCCTGAACCACAAAAAAGGGAGTATACAAACACACACACACACCCACATGAAATACCACCGTCATTATACAGTGTTGAAAGGCTAGCCAGTTTGTTTTTGCACTCTAGGTTTACTAGTCTGTTCTTTCAGTAATATCAACACGTAACATAAAAATAAATCTTACAAACCTGTTCTTACATTTATTATACACTTAATTTTGCTTTCCTGAGATTTTTTTATTTTTTAATCCCCTAATAGTTAATTATTTAAACCACTTAGCCTGGGGCCCCTCACGGGCGATGATCCCCGAGCTATAAATAACTGATTTATTATGTCTGGGTATGACAAAAGGGACGTTTTCTTTTTGCTAAATTTATAAACAAGCGTACCAGTTTGATCATTATAACACAAGCGTCGTGTTAAATTCATAAAAACAGGCGTACCCTGTTATCATTCAAACAGGGTACCAGTGTTGCATCATTCATAACATAGGCGTACCAGTGTTGATCATTCAAAAACAGGCGTCCAGGTTGATCATTATAACAGGCGTACCGTGTTCATCATTCATAACACAGGCGTACCAGTGTTGCATCATTTTACACAGACGACCCGGTTTCATCATTCATAACAGGCACCAGGTTGATCTTTCCACAGGCGTACCAGGTGTTGTCTTATAACACAGGCGACCAGGGATCATTCATAAAACCGGCGTACCCGTGTTGCATCATTCATAACGGCGTACCAGTGTTGCATCATTCATAACACAGGCGTACCAGTGTTAGATCATTCTAACAGGTGTACCAGTGTTAGATCTTCATAAAAGGCGTACCCGTGTTGATCATTCATAACACAGGCGTACCGGTTTTATCATTCATAACAGGGGTTTCCCGTGTTAGATCATTTATAACACAGGCGCCCTGTTGCACATTATAACACAGACTACCAGTGTTAGATCATTCAAAACATTTCCGGGTTTGATCATTTATAACAGACGTACCAGGTTGACATTTATAAAAGGGACCGTTTAACAATAAACGGGTGGTTCACATTCAAAAACACCCGTGAGATCATTCAAAAACCAGGGACCCGTGTTAGATCATTTTAAACAAGTTGTACCTTTTGATTCATAACACAGGCGTACCAGTGTTAGACTTCATAAAAGTTGTACCGGGAGATCATTTTAAAAAAAAGGCTCCGTGTTAGATACCATAACACCGTTGTACCGGGTTGATCATTCATAAAACAAGGGTTAGATATTCAAAACAGGGTACAGATGTTAGAACATTAAACAAGGGGTACCGGTGTTGATCTTCTAACACAGGGTACCCGGTTTAGATCTTTTAAACGGTTACCGGGAGATATTCATAAAGGTATACCAGGAAAAGTTCATAAACAGGTGTACAGTGTTAGATCTGCATAACACGGATACCAGTGAGATAACGTAACACAGGTCACCGGTGTTAGATCATTCGTAACACGTGTACCGGTGTTAGATATTCATAACACAGGGGGCCGGTTTTAGATAATTCATAAACGGGTAAAATTGTTAGATCTTCTAAAAAAGGTCCCATGAGATATTCATAAGTAGGTATACCGTGAGATCATTCGTAACAAAAGTTCCGGGTTAGATCATTCATAACACAAGTGTGGGTGTTAGATCTTCGTAAAAAAGGGTCCCGGTTTAAATTATAAAAGGGTTTGGTTTTAGAAAATTTCATAACACAGGTATCCGGTGTTAGATCATTCGTCACGGTCCCATTGTTAGATCATTCAAAATAAGGGCCGGGGATCTTCTTAAACAACCGGTGTTAGAACATTCTTTCTCAGGTATACCGGTGTTAAATCATTCAAACCGTGTCCCGGTGTTGATCATTCATAACTTGTGGTGAGATCTTTCAAAAACGGGTATACTGTGTTGATTTCGTAAAAAGGTTTACCGGTGTTAGATCATTCAAAAACATTTTTCCATTAGGTTAAAGTTTTTTTCAAGAAGTCAAAAACATATGATGTCGAGAAATTAGAAAACCCTTTGTTCATAGGGATTTTTTATATAAAAAGTTTTTGTTGATTTAAATGGTGTATGTGGGCGCTGGTGAGGTGGTACAATAAGTTTGGTGGGTCTGAAGATGGTATCTGGTTGGGGATGAAAAAAGAGATCTGTCCTTTTTGTGTTTTATTTTCCGCCCTGTCTTCCTTTGCCAGGGTTTTGTTAAAAATGAAAATTGTTTTTTTCATGAGTAGATGCTGTTAACTTCTGAAAGTTTTCCCTCCAGTTTTAACTTTTGTTTCCCCTTACCTTCTATAACTAAATTTCCCCCCAGCTAATATACAGTTAAATAGATCTTTGGGAAACCGCTGGTGTTGTGTTAAGGAAAAATGAGACTAATATTAAGGTTTTGATCGAACAGTGTGACTACATGGGAGGGATTGTCGGGTAAGTCCCCCCCAATGCTGCTGGATACTCATATGCATATTAAAGTTTTAAAAAAAGAAAAAATATATATATATATATATATATATATATATATATTATATATATATATATATATATATATATATATATATATATTTAAAAAAATAAACCACGAAACAAGTGGTATTGAAACTTTTAAAAACTGCGGCAGGCCGGGTTGCCCCCCGACACATTGTCCTGCCTCAAGAAAAACACCGCGTATCACCCTATCCATTCTGCCATCGATCAGGGGGTGAACCGGCCTGCCCTTTTTGGGTAAATGTTCAGTAACGTTTGTTTTTTCATTGCTGTTTAGCTGCTTGTTGAGGCGGGTATTCAAACAGGGGGAGGTAAAATTAATCCATGCCACGATTTCCTCGCAACATGAAACAAGTCTGTTGCTAGTCTCAATGTTTGTAGGATCGAGGGGGAGGGATGGGGTGACACGTCTTTGGGTTTCCCCTTTTGAGTTTTGGGGGGGGGGGCCCGTGTGTCGGGGGAATCCTGGCCTGAATTTGGAAATAATAAATATATAAATAATATATATATATATATATATATATAAAAAAAACTGTATTCGTGAAAAGAAAAAAATGTGGGAGGTGAACACTAAAAGATCAATGTTCTGTGTTGTTTTGGGGTTAATGCCCTAGAATGTTATTTAATGGATTCAGACATTTTTGACTTGTTTGGATATCGCATTTTCGGAACTATGTGTAAATACAGTTCCAATTTGCCCTTAAGAAAGTAGTCGTGTATTATCTAAGAAAAAACTTGTGCAATTATTTTTTTCAGGGGTGAGGATGGTTGGTGAAGTGTATTTAGATGTAAAAAATAAGGGGTCCTTTAATGTTCGAGATAGTGTTGGGCCCCTTTTCTTTGGTTAAACCGTGATGGGGGTTGTTTTCTTTTATGATGGTTCAGAGGGTAGGGGTCCCGTTCACACCTCATAACCCCCGTCAACCCCGGCTAGGTAAGGGGTGTTCCACTACATTGTTACTGTTGTCGGTGTTGTAATCTGGCTGAGGTCATGATATTTCATGTTTTAACTCCATGTTAACAGCTGAATGGCTAACTGGGTGTTGGTAATCCCCCGTGTGTTTTTTTAATAGGTCTACCACGCGGGGAAATATCGTTGACTGTTTATTGGTGATGAAACATGTTTGTTTAAACACTGTCTAGCTTATCTTAAGTTCTCACATGTTTGGCAATCGTTAGGGGCATAATGACCACTACGGTTAAATATTACGAATATAGATTTTTTTTTCAGTTAGATAGTTTTTTTGATTAAAATTTTCTTGGACTGCTTACGTACGACTGTTTTTGCAGATGAGCCAGTGCGACTGTTTGTTACAGCACGATGAGCCAGGGGAAAATTTTTATTTTTTTATTTTGATTTATTTTATTTTGAGTTGAGCTTGTTGAGCAGCCTTGGGAGGGGCCAAGTGTTAGAGCTGGCATTAAAAACCCCCCTTTGGCCCAAGTGTTAGAGTTGACATTCCCTGCGGGCCAAAATTTAAACGAATTAAAGACTCTCGCTTGGCCAAGTGTTAGAGTTGACATTACAAAACCCTAAGGGAAAGGGTTTGATTAATTAATGACCCCCGCTTGGCCAAGGTTAGGTTGACATTACAAGACTCTCCTTGGCCAAGTTTAAACATTACAAAACTCTCGCGCCAAGGTTAGAGCTGGCATTACAAGACCCTCGCTTGGCCAAGTGTTAGGCTGGCATTACAAGCCCCTCGCTTGGCCAAGGTTGGTGAATTAAAAGCCTCGCTTGGCCGGGAGAGCTGGCATTCAAGCCCCTCCGGCCGGTTAAGCTGACATTAAAAAGCCCCCGCCCAAGTGTTGGTTTGACAAAAAGACCCTCGCTTGGCCAAGGTTAGAGCTGACATTAATGCCCCTCGCGGCCAAGTGTTGGTTGACATTACAAGCCCCTCCGGAAGTGTTAGACTGACATTACACCCCCTCGGAAAGTGTTAGAGTTGACAAAACCCCCTCGGGCCCAAAGGGAGTTGACATTAAAAGACCCCCGGGGGCCCGGGAAAGTTGAATTAATGACCCTGCGCCAAGTGTTAGAGTCTTTAAATGACCCCCGGCCAAGGGTTTTAAAACAATTACATCCCTCGCTTGGCCAAGTGTTAGGGCTTTATGCCCCTTTTGGGAAGTTTTGGGGTTGAAATTATATCGCGCCAAGGTTGGGCTGACTTTTTACAAGACCTCGGCCAAGTGTTAGAGCTGAAAACGGGGTACTTTGGGCCGTGAGCTGAATTGGGGCCTCCTTCCCAAAGTTGGGAGCTGACATTACAAGGCTATAGTTGGCCAAGGTTAGAGCTGACATTAACCAAACCCTTGGCCCAAAGGGGAAACTGACATTAAAGGGGTATAGTTTGGCCAAGTGAGAGCTAAATTAAAAGGCCAAGTTTGGGCCCAAATGTTAGAGCTGACAAAAAGGCCTCGGCCGTCTCATCTGCCCCCTTTTTTATTTTTTTACATTTCGCTTATTGACATTGTTGTTTGCGAGTTTTTGCTCACTGCAGATTTTTTCTGTTCTCATATTTTTAAGGACAAACAGGATTTTGGCTTTATTATTTTTGATGCAAATAGATGTTTTTTTGCCACAGACCCCCGGATAACATTTCTTTTTAAAGAAAGTCGGGCGTATGTTAAATATCTCAAAACGGGTGTATCAGTGGTATTTTTTGGAGTCTCAAATCAATATGTGAAGGAGAAAACACGAATGAGAGGTAAACTGAGCTGATAAGACTTGACATTTAATTCGGGGTTTGCTTAAAAAAATTTAATAAAAGGAGTTTTGTGTGGCGCGTGATCAACACAAAGTTTTGAATGTCTACTGACAGTAAGCCCAAAAAAAATGAAGATGAGGGGGGGAAAAAAAGAATATTTAAGAAGTAAAATGGAACTAGGAAAGGCAAAAAAGGATGGAGTAATAAAATGTTTTAAAGAACAAAAGAAGCATACGTAAGAAACATGAAGAAAACGAAAAAATAAAACGGAACAATAACCCGGGGAAGGTAAAGAGGGGAACTGAAAAACGGAAAAAAAAAAAATATAAAAAAAAGGTAGAAGCTAATTTTGATAATATGAAACTGAGTTTGGGGGTTGAAAATTTTTAAATTTCAAAAAAAAACCTTTATCACAGTCAAAAGATGATTGTCAAGGTTCAAGTGATATTGAAGAAGGAGAGAAGACTGCTGGGGACGGTTTGCGATAAAAGGGGAGGTTTTTATAGAATAATCCCAGCTTCATGAAAATGGAAACAGACAACAGAGCTACTTATGGAACGGAAGGTTGAACCCATGGCAAGCCAGTGCTAAAACTAGCAAAAAAACACTTCCCATAACTAGGCCAGCATGGTATGAGGCTATGCATCTTCCTACTGTTTATGATTTGCTCCCAACCCCCCCCGTCCCCCAGTTGTTTAAACGGGTTTTTTCAGTTTCCCGAGTCAAAAAAAAAACATTCATTAAGGAAGAAGGATGTCACATTAACTGGGATATAATAATAAACATCGGCCGAAACCAGAGGTGTTGGGTTGAAAATGCTGCAAACCCAAAAAAAAAATGGGGGCAAAAAAAATGATCCCCAAAATTTTCCCAAAACATGCAGGAATGTGACAGTGTTTTTTCGAAGTGGTTCGCCTTTTTCCCCGGCCCGGGCTTTTTCCCTGGGGGCCCGACCACTAGGGAGTGTTTAGTGGATGGGAACCCGAAAAAACATGACATAGAGAACGGTAAGAAAAAGATGAGAGGGGGGAGTAACGGGGGGTCCCAAGAATCAACACCGAAGAAGGAAGGGAAATGAGAATCATAGGACATCAGGGAATAGGCTCCAGGGGGACTTGGGAGGCTGCAGATGTGGGGCAATGGCTGCTGGGGTGCAATTCAATTATTATTATAATCAAAAAGAAGCAAAAATGGGGCATACAGCGCAACGGGAATTCAAGCAAATGAAAATTCGCATATTTTTTGGGGGGAAAAAGGAATGGTATAGCCTGGGAGGGAAAAAGGGTACAAATTTAAAGAAGAACAGTGATATGGGTGAATATCACTGGTATGGTGTTTATCAAGATTATGGGCGTTAATATCACAGTGGTATGGTGTTAATATCACAGTATTATGGGGGTTAAAATAAGGATTGGTGTTAATATCACAGTATTATGGGCGTTATACATGGTATGGTGTTAATATCACAGTATTATGGGCGTTAATATACATGGAGGGTGTTAATATCACAGTATTATGGGTTTAATATAAGTGGTATGGGTTAATATCAAGTATTAGGGGTTAATATCACGTGGTAGGGTGAATATCCGAATTATGGGCGTTAATATCACGTGGTTGGTGTTAATATCACAGTATTATGGGCGTTAATATCACGGGGGATGAGTGTTAATATCACGTATTATGGGCGTTAATATCACAGTGGTATGGGTGTTAATATCACAAATTATGGGCGTTAATATCACAGTGGTATGGGCGTTAATATCACAGTGGTATGGGTGTTAATATCACAGTGGTATGGGGTTAATATCAAGATTTATGGGTGTTAATATCACGTGGTATGGGTGTTAATATCACAGTTGGGGTTAATATACAGTGGTATGGGTGTTAATATCACAGTGGTTTTTGGGCAATATCACAGTTTTTGGTTGTTAATATCACCGTGATATCGGCGTTATTATCACATCACGGGAGGTACACAAAGTGATCAGTTCATATGCTGCACTGTAAGTTCAACATAATGCTGTTGAAAAAAAAAATCATTCAAGATTTCTAATACAGCATATGTTAGGCCTATCATACTAGACCCTTTCCCCCTCAGTGTCCCCCACATATGGTCTAGCACGGGGTACCAAGGCCCGGGTCAACCGGCCCTTTCAGAGTGTTGTAGTTGGCCCGGGGGCTTCAAAAAAGTTAGTTAAAAACAGCTGTTACCACGTTCAGGATCAGGTGGTACACAAAGTGGGGAATACATTATTCTATCTGAATGGAATAAAACCTAAATGGAATACAGTTTTCTAGCATAGCTAAATAGCTAAAGTGTTTTTTCCCATTCAATGGTAATTCATATTGGTAATTATCCTTGTGCAATAAATTGACTTTTTCGGCATTTTGCAAAAATATTTTGGGCCGCATATTGGCTGGGGTCTGGTCCCCCGGGACCCTGTTTGGGTGAAAAAATGTACCCGGCCCTTTTGCATGTATTGGTACTTATGCAAGTAGACCTTTCTCTTAGTTGAGTACCCCTGGTCTAGCAGGTTCAGGGAAATCAAATAGATTGGTTGATCAGACAAGACTAAATTTGACCTGAGAAGAATACATTGTGAAGAGTTTGAAGGAATCATTGACGACTTTGGGTAGAAAAAGACTAGGAAAACTTGTTTATGGCGTACAGAATTTTGAAAGGAATGTGCAAGGCAGATAGGATAATATCTAGATTAAGAGGACCATTGACAGTACGACAAAAGGGGGAAGGTGAAAAGACATGCGTCATTGGGAGGTCGGGAAATACAGACTCATAATTGTAGAAAATTGGGAAAGAGTTGAATGAGACAGTAGCTGGTCAGGTCCAAAACACCAGAAACTAGTAATGGCAGTAAAAATTTGTTGGAGGCGGTCAAATTGAATTGAACCCCCACAACCACTGCTCAATGGAAATTTGGGGAGTACACTTTTTTGGGGATTTATAATTCTACATTTCATTGAGTTAACAGTTGTCGCTGTTGAAGGTGTCTTGAGATGGGCCCCCACTGATATATTGATCACACTTATGACATTAACTGTGGTAATAATAAATGTAGCAACCTTATGGTCTGTTATATACCCTGGAGAATAATGGGGACCAGAGGTGAAGATGGGAGCAAGAAGTAAACACAACAAGATGAAACACCATTCAGTGTAAATATTATATAAAAAAAAGAAAAGATTAAAAATTGTGATGGAGGGGAAGGAAAAAAAATGAGAGAATAATAGTTAAGTCATTACAACGATGAAAATAATAAAAGTTTTGGGGAGAAATGAGGTGAAAAAACCTTGGGAGGATATTTACAGTTAAAAGTGAAAGTGAAAAAGGTGAATAAAATGAGGTATTAGAAAGATGGAGAGTTTATCCTGAAAAGTTTTTAAGGTAATTATGGAAATTAAGACGTTTCCCCAAAGGGATAGAGAGGAATATGTACTTACTAAGAAGAAAGACCTGTGGTTTGGGGGAAACGAATAAGGAAATAAACAGGTTGAAAAAGGGGAAAAAAGAGGGGGGTTTTGGGGCAAGACAGATCAAAAGGGAAAAGGAGACGAGTTTTTAATGATGGTTAATTGTTTGATGTATACTGAAAAAAAGGTTTGGATTGTCATAGCGTATACTTGCTTAAAATTATAGGCAATAGGTGTGGTGTGTTAATTATAGGGATAGTGTATGGCAGAATATCAAAAAAAAAAACTAGGATTAACGAGGAACACAAAGAGATTTAGTAAGGGAAAATGGATTTTGTAGCATTTTCCCCCCCAACATCTTTAACATTCTTCACCTTTTTTAAATCACATCTACAAATAATAATCCCTGTCTAAGAGAACTTATTACGTTTTCTTTATATATGCAATAATACCCACGTCCCTGATCTAAGCACTCTTCCCCTTTTAGGTGAATTTGTAGATGTGATTCAAAAAAAAAGTGAATGAGAAATTTTAAAAGATGTTGGGGTTTAAAGAATGAAAAAATATGATATAAAGCGGGAGTCGTAAAAGTTGCTGTTTGCTGATGACACAGTGTTTTAGGAAGAAAAAAAGATAAAAGTTGGTGATGTTTTGGGGTGTGTAAAATAAGTTGAAAGAAACAGAAAATATTTTAGTGACAGGTGAGAGGTCTAGGAAATGGAAGATTGAAATTAAATTGGAAAAAATGTATGTGAAGGCAAGGAATGTATTGAGAGAGCTATGAATGAATGGGAAATGAAAAGTGAAGTGTATCAAAATAAAGGAAAAAAAGAAAGTAGGTGTCTCGAATTGTCTTAAAAAAAAGTTGTCAGTGGTAGAAAAAAGAAATATTTAGAGATAGTGTTGTCAGTATTTGTAGATGAAAAACATTGTCTTGGAATGTTGCTGCGAGGAAGAGGCGGGAGGCAGTAACTTTTTTGGTTTGTATACTCTGCAGAAATAATATAAAAAAAAAATGATAATGGTTTAGTAGTATGAAAGGGTTTTTTTAAAAGAGCAAAAAGGGGGGGTTTAAAAAGGTTTGATCATATACAAACAATTTAGACAAACATAAATCTGGGTGGATGAAAAATGAAATGGAGGTAAAGGATGGAAGGAGGGTGTGAAGGAGGTTATGAGAGGGTATTTGGCCATATTGTGTTTGTGAAGACAAACTAAATTTGGGGGATTTAACACGAATAAAATTTATCCTTCCTAGGGGTTTTTGGCAGCCAGCAAACATGGTCGCCTGTTTATCGGGTGAGGGGGGCCGGTGTTTTTGGGGGGTTTTTTGATGTATTATTCAGTGTGGGCATGGTATGTACCATCAGTGGGGCATGGTATGTACCATCAGTGTTGGGCATGGTTTTACCATCGTGTTGGGCATGGTATGTACCATCAGTGTTGGACATGGTATGTACCATCAGTGTTGGGATGGATGTACCATAAATTTTGGGAAATGGATGTACCATCAGTTTTGGGACATGGTTGTACCATCGTGGGACATGGATGTACCATCAGTGTTGGAAATATTGTTGCGGAGTCATTCTTGAAATCTGTAAAACAGATGTGGAGCGTGTTATGAATGTTTTTTCTTTGTGTCCCCCTATCTTGACAGGAAAATTTTGGGGTTGTGCAACTCACCAAAATACTGAATATATATATATATATATATATATATATATATATATATATATATATATATATATATTTTTCGCGCTTAACGTTACCCGCATGGACCACCTTTCGAGTCCCTGTATTTATTCATAGACAGTTCATTACTATTTACGTTGATTTTGTGGGGGAGGTGTTGGCCCCGGGTCCCAGTAATTGTTTTATAAAGGTACAAAAAAGTTAGTTGACTTACATTTATCAATCCCTGAGTTTCCAGAGCACTTACACCTTATTAAAGTTTCAAACTTTAAAAATTTAATTTTGAGTTCCCCCCAGCCGGGATGGACTCTGTTGGCTAGGAGATGGAGGGAGGGGGGAAGGGGTAAATGGGGAAGGGATGGAGAGAGGGGAAACCCCGGTAAGATTATGAAGGGGTACAGATTGATTGTGTTTACCTATTCTGATAGCTAAAAATTTTAGGTGGGTGTGAAAAAAGCCCTGGTTCTCAAGAATCACTACCCCATACCTTCAAGATTTAGATACCGGGGGTGAAAGGGTTTCAAGTCGATACATAAAATCATTACCTATATTGTAAGTAATTATTTGAGTTAAACTCAATTGATTTAATTTGTTGGCTTTGTTTGATTTTGACCAGTGTCTCGTAAATAATTTTCCCGAATGACTTAAAGGGGGCAGTTGTTCTTTGGTTAATATTATAAGTGATTTATCTTAATTAAGCGTGCTGGCCTCTGTGGAAAAAAATTGAATGTTTATCTTAATATAATATTGAAGGAGACTACAAAATGTTTAACTGGTATAGAAGATTTCACACACTTGGCAGAAAAAAATTTTTTTTTTTTTTTTTTTTTTTCTCTCTCTCTCTCTCTCTTCCCCTCTCTCTCTCTCTCTCTCTCTCTCTCCCCCACACACACACACACACACACCAGATCAAGCGTGTATAACAGGAAGGGGACTGGGAAAGGATCAGGGAAAACCCCACAGGAGGAACAGCGGGTCATGGTGCGTGATGAGGTTTTTTGGGCGCCGGTGACGAGCGGCGTACCGCAGGGGTCATCCTAGGACCAGTGCTATTCTTGGTATATGTGAATGACATGGGGCGGGATAGACTCGAAGTTCTCTGTTGCAGATGATGGAAATTAATGGGAGAATCACATGGGATAAAACCAAGGACTTAAAAGAGACCTGGACAAGCTTGACTCTGCTCTAGCAACTGGCTTCTCGAATTTCCCACCTGCAAAGTCATGAGGATCGGAGAAGGGCAAAAAAGACCGCTGACAGAGTACAGGCTAGGTGGACAAAGGCTACAAACCTCATCAAAGGGGAAAGACCTTGGGATGAGTTAAGCAAGCCGCTCCGGGAAAAACATCAACCAGATAACCCCCACATATGGGCGATAAAACCCAAGATTATTGTTTCCTTCAAGGGAAACGTTCAAGACACTGTACACCGTGTACGTCAGGCCCCTACTGAGAGCAACACCGTCTGAAACCCACCCTTGTCAAGCACGTCAAAAAATTAAAAAAGTGCAAAAAGGGTTTTCGACAAGGCAGTTCCACAGCTCAGGGGAATGCCATATGAAGAAAGGTTGAGAGAAATAGGACTAACAACACTGGAGGACAGAAAGGTTAGAGGAGACATGATAACGACATACAAAATACTGCAGGGAATCGACAAGGTAGATAGTGACCGGATGTTCCAGAGGGGAACACAGAAACAAGGGAAAATGAAGCTGAAGATCAGATGAGCAAAGGGATGTTAGGGAAAACTTCTTCGCCATAATAGTTAGGAAGTGGAATAGGCGAACGATATAGTGGAGGCGGGCCATACATAGTTTTAAGACAAGGTATGATAAAGCTCATGGAGCAGGGGGGCAGAGACCCCGTAGCGGACAGCGAAAGGGGGGGGCCAGGTGCTGGTCCGACCCCTGCAACCACAA
>WNWK01039736.1:0-17308 GCA_009830355.1 Cherax destructor
TTTTCTGGTTCAGTGCTCTAGTCTGGGAAATAAGATAATAAAAGTAGTGGTATTGTTCATAGAGACACAATATTAAATGCAGACATGCATATACGGGGGCGACGATAAAATGTACATATATTAGGATGTGTTGCTTATATAAACCTATATCTGGGAAACTTAATTGTTAGGGATCCCATTTGAAGAGATCCTGTTCTTTTAGTTCTGAGTAGTGCATTAAGTGGTAGGTCCTGATTGATGGGTTATGGTGTTTTCAAAATAATAACTCATAAGGATATGTCCGGCTATTGTATAATGTGAATGTCAATTTATGTAATTTTGTAGAGTTGAGGCGATGCTGATACTTATTGTGAAAAGGTTAATGATAACTCACTAGGTTTCTGTTGTAATTTCTAGGTTATGTTTTGCTGTGTATGTGTTTATTATATTTTGTTAGAACTTACAATTTTGTGCAGCATCTGATTGTATAACGTGTTAATTTTCTAGTGTGTTTTTCTATGTGTGCACCACGAACGGGTATTGTGGCAGATTTTTCGGTGTAGTTGTGTGACGTTGTGCTGTAGACATAGTGTTGTCTACGTAAGTGATAGCTAGATGATAATGTATTTTCTTTTTGAGAAACTGTTGTCGTGTAACCTCTTGTTATGGGGTACAGTTTTTGTTGTGTTATGGTAAATCACCTGTTTTTCATAAAAAAACATAAGGTTTCTTATTCAGGTGTTTTTGGACCATGAATGTACGGTTTCATTGTATAGTTTTGTTTGTTTGTATAGACCCATTAAGAATAAGACAAGGTGTAGGTTTTGTTGAACATATTGTTATATTGTGTGCAGTTTGCACGGGTTGTTTTTGGATATATTGATAGATATGTTTTTTATGTTCTGTTTGTGGTTTTTAAATGGCCTGTTTTGTCCATGAGCATATATAGTTTATGTTTTTGTATATATTTGTCTTAAATAAAAAAAAAAAAAAAAAAAAAAATGTCAATCTCTCAGTTTCAGCATCGTTCACAGCATGGCAATGTATTGTTACAAACTGTTCCCAATAGCGTATTGTCTTTTATTGTGCACGGTTCTGTTGTTATTTATAGCAAGTCAATATCCAGCACATGAGAAATTATAGCAATTGTGAGAGAGGATCCAGAAAAAGACTGCAGCTCTTCTTCAGATTCAAAGGTTATTGTTGCAGTTTCTTTGGCCGTACTTTCCAAAAAAGCTAATCATTAATTAGCTATAATCAAACTAACGAAACCTACAGTAAACTACGTAAGTTTCGGTCGCTGAGCCATCTGACAATGGTATCCCTGCACTGCATAATCAAGTTTCCAATGCAGTTAAATATTAGTGGTCAAGATTAGATGTATATCACAAGAAGTACTCGCAAGTTATCACATGGACACTATCCCAATTTTCAAATTAAAATGACAATTAAGGACATATACAGCCAAGAGCTGAATCCATCCTTCCTCTAAGAAACACCAGATTTGACTCCAAGCTAAAGAGGCGCTTTTTTTTTTTTTGTTATCTCAGAGGGATCAATATACTTAAATACCCTAGCACATTAAATTTTAAGTCGTTTAGAAGTGGCATCATCAAGTTATCAGCGTTGAAGGCAAAAACAATAGGATAAAACACTCAGAAATAATAGCACGAAAATCAATGCTTCACTTTTCCCAGTTTCTTCCATAGAAAAATGGAAACTGGGACCTACACAGACAAAAATCAGTTCAATTTTTTCTCTATGAAAGAATGGTCAGCGTTTTTTTTTTTTTTTTTATATTTTATTAATCAAAACAGTGACAATACAAATTGAAACATAACGATACAACACCAAATACTTCATAATTCAAAACAATATAATTATCTTAAGACTACTGTATTAAAATAACCTAAGGTTGTCATCAAACTAAACAAAAAAGAAACCACCTAAATATGTAAGTGCCATGATGCGGACACTTACCCTACAGAAATATGAATACATTGGCCAATATGTACATAAACACTGAACACAGCTGCCTGCATAATAAATCAAAACAAATACAATACTTGTGGCATATGTACAATCACCTAACAATTATAACATCATTCATGTTTTTTATTTTATAATACTATGGCATCAAACCATGTTAATAACCCATTAAGGACATCAAAATGCTAACGATACTAATCACAATTAAGACAAACAATATACGGTTCACAGCTTTCACCATCAACCTAAATAAAACTAAACGTAACAATGTAGGATCCGTGAAGCTTTACCCTACACCGTATATAAACAACAAATTAAACATGTTATGGCACACCTGTAACCTGACGTCCAATGGACTGAGACACGCACATTCACGCCAATTCACGCTGAGACCAAAATAGCACAAAACACGCTCTTGAGTACAAAAACACCCAACCTTACCCTAAACACCTTTCTTCCCTAATACTCCAACCTATAACCATTAAGCCAGTAATTACGTGCGACCAACAAAGGTACAACATAATAATCGTCCTAAGTCGCATAAGTCCAAGACCTGTTTAGACATGTGATTGCAAAAACTTGCATCATCACCACACAATACAATATATGTCCACCTGTCCTCCTACCACTGTCTGCTGGACGACACGTGTTGACGCCCTATCAGGTGACACCAGAGAGAAAGTACATAACCCTAGCTATGTCACCCGCCGTCACCCCCTGTCCCGACACTCCTGACCATACCCCTTTCCGACCAGCCCTTTAATGAGGTACCAACCCCCTCCCCCTCACTCCCCCAACAGAATACCTATAGTCAAGTCCCTATAACCCTGAGGAAAGCTTTACACCATGTCCCCGCATATATAACCTGATTTCTACACTTAGACCTATATACCGCTGGCCAACGCTCGGATACGCTGTGCTCCGGGAGCCTCCCATTACCCACACAATATGTATATACTCAACCACCAAGTAAACTACCGCCCTACCCACGTCCTCAGAAAAAGCCTCCACGTCCAAACACAAAGCCCTCAGGGTCATCAAGCCCCCGCTCCACCCTCCGTAAAACCCCACTAAACCACTCCCTGACCCCCACCAACTTATCACAGAAATACAGAGAATGATACGCCGTGTCCAGGACCCCACATGATCCACACAACCCATCCCAAAATGCCCATTCTAAATAACTGTGCGCGCGTCGCTAAAATACCCAATAAACCTATAACCTGTTTCACGCACTCTTGGTGGTATTCGCAACTTCTTCATCCAACGCCACGTTAACTCCAATTACATAGGATAAATACCTGCACCCTGCACCACACCCCCTTCCCCCCACTCTATCCAACACACCTACTTTAACCCTCCCAGGCTCCCTAACTACAGGAGGAACCTCAACATAGCCTCACATCTCAACAGATCCCTACCCTGCCACCACCTACGTACCTCCTGCATGACCCCATTCACCCTCCTGCCCCCTGGACCCCCACCTACCACATATTCTTGTTAACAAAAATACTTTGAAGCCTGTTACGTAGCGTTATCAACCCCAACCCCCAACCCCAACCCAGTAGTCACCACCTCCCTACCTAACCAATGCCTCCCATGACTCCAAATATAACGAAAAAACCCTCCCAAGCAACCTCTCTACATCACACTCCCGGAGAGGATAAACAGCAGCAACAAACCATATTTTTGCTATATTACTAAAACATTTACCACCCCGCCCTTTGTAACAGTGTTATTCTGTAGACCTAATGCCTCCCAACCTATCTATAGCTCTGTCCACCACCCACCGAATTCATTCTCTTGCAATTCCCTATCATGACTGAAAATCACCCCGCAAATTTTAATCCTATCGACGCACTTCCAACCGCTCCTACTGTCCAACGTCCTCCCACTCCATGCACCTACTTCCAACAAACTTGACTTACCTCTATTCACCCTCATACCCGTCCTTCCCCAAAAATACCACAATCCTATTCAATTAATAAGCCCTCACTACTACCCACCAGGACGGTTGTATCATCGACATAACCCACTATGCCCGACTCACAACCCCTACCCACCTCCCCCATCCCAAACCCCTTCCCTAACCAGTCTATAGAAAGGATCCTGCATACACCCAAACAGGATTTGCGACAGAGGACAACCCTGCCGCAAACCCCTTTCATAACTCACCTGAACCCCCACTTCCCATTTACCTGGACCCTTGCCAAAGCCCGGTCATATAAAGTCCTAACCCACCCCACAGATTTCTTCCCCAAACCCCAACCCTAACAAACCCCATACAAAAAATTCCCTATCTACACTATCATATGCAGTCTCCCAATCTAAACCCTAGCACCCCCTCCTCCCCTCTTGTTATCCACAAACTCCCTAATCCTTCTATGCCCAGTCTATGCTTCGCCCCGGCACACCATGTTGCCCATCATCTAAACCTTCTCCAACACCCTCTTTATTCGATTCGCCAGAATTTTCCAAAGATCTTATAATCCGAGCATAACAACGGTATAGCTCTTAGCCCTTCATCCTATCACCGTCCTTCCCTTCGGTACCATCACTACCACCCCTGTCCTTTGCTCTTCCTCCAAATATCCCCTATCCTTCATTTGATTAAAGATCTGCACTAAAACATCCTTTAACACCTCCCAATGTAACACGTAAAAATCTCCGGTAAACCATCCACCCCAGGTGCCTTTCCCAACCTTAATCCCTGCACTGCCTGCCATACTTCCGCCTCTGTTATACATCCTCCTAACCCCTTCCTATCCTCCTCCCCCAGACGTTCCTGTATCCCTCCAAAATGATCCTTCGACTTGCCTCACTCCCAACCACTCTCCTAAACTTTTGCTGAAACCAACATCCCGCATACCCCACATGCCATCTGTTGTTCTTAACACCTGCCCTTTCTGATACCCTCCATGTCTTCTTCAACCTTCAACGACGAGATAATCATACCCTTCCTCCTTTTCCTAAACCTCTTCAAAACAGTGCCCGAGGGCCCTATCTCCCCATAAAACCTCATCAATTGACACCTGACCCGGACCGCAGAATCTCTCATTTGTATGTCCCTTAACCTCCCAGTAGCATACTAATTTCTGCCTGATGCCCCCTCCCCCTCCCCCTACATAACAAGACCTTGTGACTTTCTAAATAACGTTGCAGACCATACCTATAACCTGCCTCCCCACTCCGGCCCTCCTATAATAATCCCTCACCGCCTCCTTCGCCTGTGAAGACCACCACCTCACCTCATCCCTCATCCCTCTGCCCCTTCCCCACACCTCCCCACCAGTCCGCAAAAAGCATCCCTATCCCCATCCCTCTGTAACAAACGAACATTCAATTTATGCCCGGATATATCTTGACAGGCCCCAACCCAGCTCAACACCGCCACTACACCACGGTAATCAGAGAACCCAACATCTAGAAGCGCACTTCTCCTACACTTATACCTGACCTACATAAACCCTATCTAGTCGTGCCGCATATCCTCTCCTAAAAAGTATGCTCCACCAAAGCATCCCTTCCAACAACCACATCCTTGACACCCACCGCCCCCAACACATCCCTCAAAACTGCTAGTTCACAACCCGAGCCCCGAGGCTCTACGTCACGCTTCCGAATAATACGGTTCAATCACCTGCTATTATTACCACCTCAGGTAAGCCCTTAAAGCATAAACTAAAAAATCGTGCACAAAGCTTCCTTCACACTCGTACATTGGTAGCAGGCATATAAACCCCAATAAAACTAACAGGTATGTCTCCCCATACCCCATCAACCCTCACAATCCTCCCATCCCCTACCTCCTCCCAAGACCTCATACTAAAAGGGCTGGTCTCCTAATTCCCACCAACACCCCACCCTTGAGATTCACTGTACTCCCCGTGTATAAATTATAACCCTTTAGCAACAATTCCCTACCACACTTAAAATTGTGTTCCTGTAAAAGCATATGTCAATCCCTTCTCTCCTTAAAGTTGCTTCCACCCATAACCTTAACCTCTGCCCGAAGGCCATTAACGTTCATACAGAGACACTTGAAGGTTTCATTGGAGGCTTCCCATGATGCTTCACCAATCTAGACCCACCTAGCTTCATCCCTAGTCCTCCCCACCATTACCCTCCCCCTCCGCCCGTGACTTTACCCTTAACCCCGCCTTTCCCGCCCTTAGCCACATCCACCCATAATTTCTTGCCGGTTCTCTGAGCTGGCGTCAACACGTCATCCTCCACTGATCCACTGGATCTCTTGCGGATCCCTCCGCTACCTCCATAACCTCACCTGCCTCCTCACCACTCACATCCGACACGCCCCTATGTACCTCAGCCTCAACCACACACACCTGCCCTGATCATCCATACCATCACCTGCCTCCATGCTACCGCCCATTCAGCACTTCACCTGGCGTTGCCACCATCTCCGGTAAGGTACCCAGCACATAGTCGTCTACCACCGGCTCCGGGCTATCTAGCATCTTCTGTAAATCATCCAAAGAGGTCCAGATAAGTCAACCAATACGTCATCCTCCTCTGCACCCACGATCCAGGGAGCCACGATCCTCATCCGGCTGCGTCACCAGTAGCAGTGATACAACCACCTCCGCCTCTTCCTCCACGACGTCACTCCACTTGCCAGTACTAATCAGCTCACCCGTCGCTGCTGGCTCCTGTTGATGTACAGCCTCATCCTGCAATGTCGTCTCCCCTTGTCCCTGCGTCGTTGCACCATGTTGTCGCTGGGTTGGTATCCCCGTCGATCACACGCCAGTGCCATATGCCCCGGTTGCCCACATAGCCTACACGTTCGCACCTGCCCCACGTACGTAACATAGACTTGAGTACGGAATTCTGGCATGAGAACATACGAAGGTATTGGTCTCCTCAATGTCATCTTGAGACTGACCGACCCTTCCGGCATACCAGCATAGGCCCCTGGGTCCACCTCCCGATGTTAGCGGCATGTATCACTCCATATGCCTGAAAGACCCTCTTCACATCAACAGCATCGGCTTCAAATGGCAAATTACGTACTCTGATCCAAACATACGTAGCCGACACGTCCCTTAACCTCACCTCCAAGCCTTCACGAACGACCATTCGCTTGTCCTGGTAAGCGTCAACCACTCGTTCATATGCTCCACTTGTCACAAATTTCACAAATACCCTAGAGGCTCCATTTAGTGCTACTCCATATAAATCTTCCGTGGGTATTCCATAAGCGTCCCGAATTATGGCAGGCAATAATACTTCTGCATTGGACGGGTAGATAGCTCCCACCAGCACTTCAATACACACAGTGTTTATCCGCCTCCGGTACGTCGCCGCCATATTGAAACTAAAGGTTGTGGCCACTGTCCACCAGAGACCCTTGCCAGCACACCTGCTCACGACCAAGGTCGGGCAGCGAATGACTTGATCAAATAAGGAGGTAAGTATGTGTTTTAATAAGTTTAATTTAAACTTTCTTACATTCGTCTTTAAGGTACACATACTATGTGCTTATTAAAATACAATAAATAGATTTATCCTAAGATAACTCAAAAAAGACAAACACTGATTTATTTTTGATAAAAAAGAGATATCCAACAGTAGTTTCAAAGAAACCAGCTTGACTAAAAGAACATTGGCACATTGAGGGAGTTATAGTTATTGCACAGAATCTAAGAAAATTTGCACCTGTACAGCCTAAATAAAATAAAAAAAAATTTATCCATTTCAAAAGATGAATCAGTCATAAAGATTGATGGCCTTCAGAATTGCTTTATTGTTACCAGGTGAAAGCGTAAAACCAGTAGGGTTATATAGAGCATGTTGAGTAAGAGGCATTCAGATTCGATCCAAAGAAGGGAACAATAAGTCTAGCTCCTCGGATCAAGAGCCCTCATTAGTATCAAGGGAAAAATATTTCATTAATGAAAAAAAAACTATTCCACTTCGAGATTAAAAATGGTACTGATACAGTCTAATAACAATACCAAACTTCTTCTAAGTAGGATACACGAGAGTTGAAATTCTGTTGCCGATCAGATGAGGCTTTCTAAAGTTATCTCGAAGAAACTAATTTCCGAATTGAGGAGAAGGCGCAGAACTTGTCATTTGTGCCACGAACAAATGACAAGTGCTAGTAGAAGGTGAAGACACTGTACCTACAATGTATTGGATCTTCATTAAGTCGTACAGTATTTACAAAATCTCTAAACTCGTGAAAATTATTGAGAGGATATTTTAGAGGTTGCATGATTTTTTTATTTTTCTCTTATTCAACATTTCGTTTTATTTTGTTCCATTAAATCAACTTCACATGGTCAACGTTCGTGCAAGTATTGCCATGTGCAGGTTCCTTATGATCGAAGTTATAGAACCAATTCCATCAATACAAGAATTGGTCTAACAACTTTCAAAAGCTTCTTCTGTTTGGTTTTAAACGTTCCAACACTCGCTGCCCAGCCTTGGCCGTGGCAGGTGGTCTGGTCTGCCCTCTTGTGGAGCAGTGGTAACTACTTGTTTTCAAAGCAGGATGGCAGCAGTATCGACGGCGCATTAACACTGTCTGTGTGGAGCTTGTTCGTGGGGCTATTTATCCAAATAACGCAACTCTCCTGTTACCAGCTATCATTAGAGACACGTATGGCATCGACAAGGGCGATATTTACGGCATAGCCCTCAACGGCAGTGTGAGAATCTTCGTGAAGCTAATTACAACACAGGTGTATGAGACGCTTGTTGACACGTTTGAGGATAGACGTCTACAGGTCAACGAGTCGGTGGAGGTTAAATTGAAAGACGTATCACGACAATATACTTGGATTCGTATACGTAACCTACCGTTTGAGGCCGACGAACATGATGTGAGAGAGGCCTTTAAGGTTTATGGAATCATTCATTATGCAGTCATGGGTAGATGGTCCGACGGTTTCTACGAAGGAACACCGGAGGGATCTTTCAATTTGAAAATGATGCTGAGGAGGGCCATACCTTCCTACGTAGTGTTGCCTGACTTTAGAACGCAGGTTTACGTCACTTATGTGGGTCAACGTAGAACTTGTCGTATATGTAGCTCATATGATCACATTGCAGCTGAGTGTGCTAAGCGACAGGGGAGGAGACAGGATGACAGGCATACTGTTGGGGCTGTGGATGAAGGCACACGGAGACAGATGGACGGTGTGGGCGTGAGAGGAACTGCAAAGTGGAGTGATATTGTGCAGGCATCGGTGGATGTGTGTCAGACACTACCGGATGACGTGCAAAGGACAGTGGAGCGAAAAGTGGAGAATGCGGATGTAGAGCTGGATTTAGGTATTGTGGAAGAGATCCCAGAGATGCTGTGTGGGCTGTTGGACGGCTCGCAACGTCAGGTGCAGGTGGGCTCGAATGAGACGGTGGAGGAAATACTGTGTGTGGTGGACGGACTGGGGGACAACTGTCCTGAGATTACCAATCTGAGTGTGCAAAAGGTGCCAGTAATGGTACATAATGAAGATAGGGGACCTGATATGGAGGTTAGTTTTGGATCTAGGAAGAGAGCCATGATTATGGAGGAGGACGATGTTCTCACACCAGCTCAGAGGAATTGTAAAAGGCTTTGGTGGACGTTAAGCAAAGGTCACCTAACAGTGTGAGCGGAACCAGTGGGGTACGGGGAGTGCTGGATATTGATACGGATCCTATAACTGAACAGGGTGATTTGCAATCTGTGGGAGGAGATATGTCAGGTCTAAAGGTAAACCCTCTATTTTATATTCAGGTGCATCGGGCTATGACCCGATACGTCAGGACACATATATATGATGATATATTAACTCTGATATATTTTGACGAGGTTGGATGTGTTAATAAGCATGATTATTTCTATATTGTACATGTCATATATTTTTGTACGTGTATAGCTTCAGTGTTGTGAGCTTCTTGTATAACAGACACTTTCTAGTGTGTTATAGTTTTGTAAATAATTGTTAATTTTGTAGCATTTTGACTAGGTGACTTTTTATTTTCATACGTAGTGTCAAGGGTAATTTGCTTTTGATGTGATTTGGGTGCTAACCGGCACTAGGTGTGTGAATTATATAAGTTTTTATTTTATAGAGAGAATATACAGGGATAAGGTACGGGATAGGGTGTAGGTTGGTATAAGTTATGTGTTAAGGTGTCAATTAGTCCTGTATGAGGGACCAGTTGTTCCATGTCCTGTCCTTAAAGGGGGAGGTCGCTATGGGTGGGAATGGCTTGTTTCACCTTCATCTAATATATGTTGTACATTATGAACTTTGTGTCATGTGGAATTTTGCTCTAGGGTTTCTGTTCATAATGAAAGACCTAGCTGCTCCTGTCTGTGAACTATATGTTGTTAGTGGGATATGTAAGGTGATGTTCTTTTGTGTGGTGTATTTGGTTTCTGATGTATTCATGTATGGTTTTCAATAAAAAAAAAAAAAAAAAAAAACGTTCCAATGAAAGGTTTTCCTCATATGTCGTTAACAGTGGCGAGTGAAAATAAAGTCTGTGAAAAAGAAAATAATATAAAATCTTTATTCCCATTAAATCATGTTAAATTAATCTGAGTCTGGCTCTCCTGAACAGCTTCAATGAGTAAAGGACGATGGATGTTACAGACAGGATAGTACCCATTACATTTAGCTCGTGCGAGGGCAAATTTGTCAATATACTACATTAGCTATTAAAAAAAACTTGGAATCGTTGGAATCCGTGTGATAACTGGAAAATTAACTTTTTTGATCGGCTATAACTGTTCAGACTTGGTGTGTTTTCCAGAGAACAAAAGTTCACTTTGTTACTGGGCTTTATAAGTCCAAATAGTAACAGTGATTTCTTTTCAGGAGTTAAATAATGCCTCGTCTGATCTTCTTCAAAATGTTAATTAATGTAGGAGCAAATTTGAAATTTACCGAAATTGTTGAAAAAAAATGGAATCCTTGGACTGTGAGGGAAAAGTAGTCTAATTATGGGTTAAGGTTGTTAGTCTGCCGGCGGTCATTCACGGGCCGAATCAGAACCCCCCACCCTTTTCTGGTGGTAGTTACCTTACCTGGTGACAGTGAAACTGTGGAGAGACACTACACCTCCACTCTTCTCCTGAACAGGTAAGGTGCTCTACCAAGGGTATTTTAATTGTGGTTAATTTAAGGTTACCAGTAATTTCTACCATCTTAAAGTAAACATGTTATCCTTTTTCTTTCTTACATGTTATGTTTACTTACTTGTGGTAACTATTTTTTATTTTCTCTTCATCAGCTCTGCTGCTGGCCTGGTCAGCTGGTACAGACGCCAGTTTTGAAGGAGCTAGATATAAGTCTCTCTGACTTGGTTTTTGTCTACTCTTCCGCTTCAAAATCTTACGTACCTCGACCAAGTGGCATACGAGAATTCTTAACTACCCAGGATAACCATCCAACATCTCGGTTACATCAGAGACTTAACCTGGGCTTATATTCTCCTACTCTCCATCCTGCCAGAACCACAAAGGCCTATTTTTTTTTTATATTTTATTAAAAACTTAAAATTCTTAGTTTATTTCATATCCAAGAGTCTTTATTTGTTTTTATTATTTTTCCATTATTATTTGTTCAGGTGGAAGGCGTTCCCCTGACAATGGCGACCTTGCCAGGATACGACTCTTGAGGCTACATCTTCCTGATGGTTCTACTGGTTCGTGAGTATAACATTTAAGATTGAAAAGGGTGAGTTCGTATCTTTGAGGTGTCAAGTCATTACTGGTAGTCTTTGACTTACAGTTGTTTGGTTCTTGGGTTGGGTTTAGAAGTTTACTCATTATTGTTGGACCTGAGGAACTTCCATAATAACCCCTCCTGGGTGAACCGTGTTTATTTATCTTAGTGAAGGCTTTTGAGCCCACTAGATTTACTTCCAAGTTGAAAATATTATTTCATTTTCTTTGGGAAGGTTTAGAAAGTGTGCGGACGAGGTCCCTCTTTTGAAACAGTCGTTTCAGTTGTTAATTTAAGATCAACTTGTTTGGTTTGTATTATATTTTCTTACTATGGATTCGTTAGATTTCTGGTTAAGGGCTGGAAAAGACATGGGATTTACAGGCCAGTCTCTCGATAGTTATATTACTGCTAAAATGGCTATAGAAGAGAAAAAGGAACAGGAAAGACTAGCTCTAGCTAAACAGGAGGAACAGGAAAGAAAAGCTCAAGAGGAGAAGACTAGCTCGAGAAGAGAAAAAGGAACAGGAAAGAATAGCTCGGGAAAATGAAAGGATTGCTCGTGAGGACAAACGAGAACAGGAAAGGGTTGCTAGAGAAGACAGAGTTCAGGCAAGGGAAGTAGCCTTCAGGATGAAAGAGATTGAAGAAAAGTCAAAGCAGAGGGAGTTAGAACAGTTAAGGCTGGAATTGGAAGCCAAGAAGGTAGAGCTATCTAAGTATAAAATAGATGAAGGGGTACTAGAATACCCTACCCACGAATCTAATATTAGGATGCCTCAAATTCCACCTTTCACAGAGCAGGATGACATCGCGGCATATATCACCAGATTCGAGAACACTGCCACACTCTGTGAGTGGCCCTCAGATTCTTGGTCTACTAGGCTTGGATTACTTCTCTCAGGTTCAGCTTTAAATGTATATTCCACCTTACCAACTGACGTAATCACTGATTATCCTCTACTTAAGAAAGCTATCTTACAGGCTTTCAAGAAGACCACCCATCATTACAGGTCTGAGTTTCGGCACACTAAAATATTCCCCAATCAGAATTATATGCAGTATCTGACAACACTTTTCAGATTGTTTGATTGTTGGATTGATAGTGCCGAAGTTGATCATGACTTTGATTCATTACGCGACCTGATGGTGAGAGACCAATTTCTCTCTTCTGTTAACTCTGACTTGCGTATCTTTATTAAAGAACGTGACGTTCGCACAGCTTCCGAAATGGCACAAGCGGCAGATATATACGCCTGCGCTCATAATAACTACCCTAAAGAGCGTAGTGGATATAAATCTGTTGTACCTAAACAATGAGTCATCCAAACCATTTTCCTCTAAAATTCCCAGTAAAATGTTACAACTGTAACGAATTGGGACACAGACGTCCAGACTGTCCCAAGAAAAAAGGTGAGAATATTGGAAAGTGTTTCACCGAAGCTAATATTAACGCACCTTTTAGTGAAGGTACTGTTAATGGCATGAATGTTTCCACCATTCTTAGGGATACTGGGTGTTCTTGTATTATTTCAAGTAAACTCTTTCCTAACTTAGATTCAACCCGGTATAAAAATACTAAATTAACTGACTACTTAGGAAGAAGTGATTAGTTTCCTACTCTCAGATGTTTCATTAACTGCAAATGGTTTACTGGTTGGGTAGAAGCAGTGGTGGCCCAAATAACTTCTTGTTCTGTTTTGGTTGGGAACATAGAAGGGGCTACCTTCCCATCTGAATTAGACTGTGTAAGGTTTTCAAATGATTCCAGAAAAGATAAACTTGATACTTCTGTTTCTTCCCTAGAATCTCCAGAAGTAAATAATCAGGATAACTCAACTCAGAGTTCGGATAATCGTAAAACTCCTGGAAAAACCTTAGAGAAGCAGTCATCAAAACCAATCTGCACAGAACTTGATGAACTACCACAGGTGACTGAATCTTCCACACAACTGGACACGGTTAACGTCCTTACCAGAGCTCAATCTAAGGTAAAACCCATCCATCCTTTAGTACTTTCCAAAGGAAAACCTATTGAGCTGTCACACCTAGATTTGGAAGGTCTCAGAAGACTTGTCCTTCCTTAGAGAAACCGAAATCTAGCATTAAAGGAAAAAGTGATTAAAAGAAAGAAGTTTAGTTATACATTTGAGTTCAAAAGTAATCTTCTATACAGGACTATAGTGACTGCGGACAATCCCAATGAGGTGGGAAAGTCTATTAGTCATTCCTAGGGATTGTCGTGAGACTATTTTGAAAATTTCTCATGACCTGCCTGTCTCTGGCCATTTCTCCCATAGGAAGACCTATGATAAGATCAAAGACTTGTACTTCTGGCCTGGGATGTCCTCTGACATCTATAAGTACTGTAGATCATGTCACGTATGTCAACTTTCCTCTCAAAAGGGTAGAACTAAGAGGGTTCCCATGGTCAAAATGCCAATTTTTTCAGTTCCATTTGCTAGAGTTGCAGTGGATATAGTTGGTCCCCTCACTCCTCGTTCATCAGGAGGTCATAAGTATATTTTGACTATGATAGACTATGCGTCCAGCTTCCCTGAGGCGTCCTTAAAATCCATCACGTCCATAGAAGTAGCTGAAGCTTTACTGTGTATTTTTTCACGGGTCGGTATTCCTCGGGAAATTCTGTCTGATCAAGGGACTCAATTCACGTCAGAAGTAATGGAACAAGTTTATCAACTTGTGGGTGTAAAACCGCTTTTCACTACACCTTATCCAATGTGTAATGGAAGAGTGGAACGCCAACATGCCATCCTTAAGTCTATATTAAAGAAACTGTATTCTTAAACCAACTGACTGGCATAGATATCTACCATGTGCTCTCTTTGCAATGAGGGAGATTCCTAGTGACTCTCTGGGATATTCCCCTTTTGAATTACTTTATGGAAGACAAGCTCGTGGACCACTATATATATCGAATGAATTGTGGTCTAAAGATATTGAACCTGAAGTTCAAAACACTTACCAGTTTCTCCTAGACCTTAGGGAAAGATTGGAAGAAACTGCTGATTTGGTGTCAAAAACCTTAATGTGTCTATGAAACTTACAAGACATATTTTGACCATAAGAACTCCCAACGTAAGTTTAATGTTGGTGATGAGGTACTAGTTCTTTTGCCGGACAAATCCAACAAATTATTAATTACCTGGCGAGGGCCGTATAAGGTAACCAAGGTCTATAATAAGGTAGATTACATCTTGGATGTCAAGGGTAAGGAAAGAATGTACCACGTCAATATTTTAAAACGGTATCACCGTGAGAAGTTAATCTTTGCTTAAACACCTTTGATGAAGACACTTTGTCTTACGGCTTGTTAGCAGTCATGATTCTTACGAATGTAAAATTTGTATTATAGATGACAATCTCGCACAGAATCTAAGGAACTACTGGATATCTTAACTGATGATTCTGCCCCCATAACTCAAATGTCCACATCAACAGTGAACTATCGTGTAAACAAAAGTCTCAAGTAAGTGCCATAGTAAATAAGTTTTCAGATGTATTCACAGAAATCCCGGGACTTACCACTACTGTTATACACAAGATTGAATTAACAGCACAGGAACCAGGCAGACGGAAAGTCTATCCTGTCCCTGTTCACCCACAAACATTTGATAACGAAGTGGACAAACTCTTAAAGTTAAAAGATTATAGAACCTTCTAAATCAGCTTTCTGTTCTCAGTTGTAATGGTTAAGAAACCAGATAATACTTACAGACTGGCCCAAGATTTCCGTTATTTAAATACCATTACTAAATGGGATGCTGAACCCATGCCAGTAATTGATCATGACTTGGAAAGGGGTATTGTGAGGGAAAAGTAGTCTAATTATGGGTTAAGGTTGTTAGTCTGCCGGCGGTCATTTCACGGGTTCAGCCGGTGCTACCCTCTTGCGGGCCGAATCAGAACCCCCACCCTTTTCTGGTGGTAGTTACCTTACCTGGTGACAGTGAACTGTGGAGAGACACTACACCTCCACTCTTCTCCTGAACAGGTAAGGTGCTCTACCAAGGAGTTATTTTAATTTGGTTAATTTAAAGTTACCAGTAATTTCTACCCTCTTAAAGTAAACATGGTATCCTTTTTCTTTCTTACATATTATGTTTACTTGTGGTAACTATTTTTATTTTCTCTTCATCAGCTCTGCTGCTGGCCTTCAGTGGTACAGACGCCAGTTTTGAAGGAGCTAGATATACGTCTCTCTGACTTGGTTTTGTCTACTCTTCCGCTTCAAAATCTTACGTACCTCGACCAAGTGGCATACGAGAATTCTTAACTACCCAGGATAACCATCCAACATCGTCTACATCAGAGACTTAACCTGGGCTTATATTCTCCTACTCTCCATCCTGCCAGAACCACAAAGTCCTATTTTTTTTTTATATATTTTATTAAAAACTTAAAATTCTTAGTTTATTTCATATCCAAGAGTCTTTATTTGTTTTTATTTTTTCCATTATTATTTGTTCAGGTGGAAGGCGTTCCCCTGACAGGACTAACATCAATTACTGGAAATATGTTTTTATTGACAGACTCCATGTTTTCAGCGTAGGTTGGTAATTATTAAAGAAAACATTGGCTTTTACTTTGATCTGTGTAAATTTTACTTTGCTAATTTTACTAAATCAGTTCGTTTCCATGTATTAAATGAAAAATGTCTCTTAAGTAGAAAGATTTTGGTGATGAATTTGAACAGTGTAGCTTCAATTTGCAGGTTTTTTTAGAAGAAAAAAAAAAATGTGAAATAGGACTTAAAAGCACAATATCAAAAATTCTTCTAGAATTGTAGAAAACTTTAAATATTACAGAACTAAAAAATAAATGTTGAATATTTGTTTTTTCTAGTGTTTTTAATTTTCAAGTTTGGTACCTTTATATACTCCAATTTTTCTAGTTCATCCAAAGCCCGGGCATCTTTGCAAGGTACTGTCGTTCTATGTTCACCCAACTTCCTGCAAAGGGTTTTGTTTGTAGCTTTAGAACATCTTGCTGATCGGCCCGATTTTCCCAACCCCGGTCAACAACTTAGAAGGGTTGGTGGAAAGGTTGGCCCTTGCGGGTGTTTTCAATAAATTTTATAGGTTTTCCCGGGAATTTGGGTTTAAAAATTTGGGGGGCCCTTTTACCCGGCTTAAATTTTTAAATCTTTTGTTTTAAAGGGGTGGTTTTGGGGTTTCCTTCTGTATTTAAATTTTTTTTAAACGGGTTTTTTAAAACCACCCCCCAAACACCCACCCCCCTTTTTTTTAAGAAAAAAAACCCCTTATTCCCCTTCTTTTTCCCTTTCCCCCATTTTCCCTTTTTTCCTTTTCCCTTCATCTTCCCCTTTTATTCTTCCTTCCCCCATCTTTCTTTCCCTATTTCATTCCTTGATTCCTTGCTCTGCACTCATTTTTTAAAAAACCCCCTGGGGACACCTACCTAGCCATCCCTCTCCCAAACTCCCCGGAGGGGCCCCTCCCCGTAATGTAATCTTGGGTTTTTTATGTATGAACGTACGTTGGGGCTTTTAATTTTTTGGGGAAACTCCCTGAAGGTTAACAACTAACGAAGAACCACTAAAAAAGGGGATCCCTTTTTCCTTTTGGACTTTTTTTTCCATCTGCCCTCAATAATATTTTTTTCCATTT
>WNWK01039737.1:0-17308 GCA_009830355.1 Cherax destructor
CACATCCATCTCACAGACACTAAATTTGGGGATAACCCCAACCCCCAAAAGGGAAGTGTTAATAGGACATGACATCAGTGAATCCCGGGTTTTTTGCCACACAATTTGCTCTAGGGGCCTCAATTGAACTGGTCCCCCAACAAGGTACTAAGTGGCCCCAAATTTTTTTTTAATACTGCACATGCTAGTGTTAAGACCCATTCTATACTGACCAGGCATCTCAGGCCAATCATGCCTAATTTGGAGGGGGGGAAAAATAAATTGATCTATGTTTGGAGCGCCAGTGGCAAATGTAGATCTCGTTTGGACAGTTTAAGGGTTAATAGTGCCCGTTCCCAGCCCTAGACGGTGAGCCCATGTTTTTTGACCCCCTTATTTCTCACCGTCCCCCTCTTAAAAAAGGCACCAAACATATTTATGTGCCTGCCTACTGCTTGCCTCATGCACAGACAGCCCTTCACTGAAGAGCTCATTACTAGGATGCTCCAGGGGGGGGGGTTTTACTGAGGAGTCCATTTTTTCTGTGGAACGCCCGCCATCCTTGTTCCCAAGAAAGATGGAACATGGCGTCCTGTCTTGATTACAGAAAACTAAATCATGCATGCATTTTTTCCAGATCGATTCCCATTGCCAGTTCTGAATGCCCTTTTTCAGAACATTGGCAAAAGGGTTTTTTTTCAACTCTATCTCCCCAAAAGGGGTTTTGGGAATTCCTTTGGGGCGACCAAAGTAAAAATTAACCACATTTTTATGCCTACTGGTCATTATCAGTTCAAGGGATGCTTTTGGCCAATCATTTTCCAGTGTGTTGGTCTCCTAGACCTCATTGTGATGTCCCAGGATACCCCCCACACATCTCGTAAAATTTGAGGGGGGTACGGGAAAAAAATAGCCAAGGTTTCTAAACCCAAATTTAAAAAAGCCAGTTTTTTTAAAAAGAAATGAAGTTTCTGGGAAAAGTGACTCAGAATGGCAAAAAGAAAGAGCCCCAAAACTCAGCTGTGCAGAAATTCCCAGACCTACAACAGCGAATGCTGCCCGCTCCTTCATAGCCGGTTTTTCCACCATAGCTACACCTTTGACCGGTTTCTCAAGAAAAAGGTCCCCTTTGAGTGAACGGGGACCAGGAAAGAGCTTTTGTTACTTAACCCTTTCAGAGTCCAGAGGCCAAATTTCAAAGTGTGCACCAGGGTCCAAAAATTTTTTAAAACATTTTTTTTTTATTTTTTTTTATGAAATGGTAGAAATTTTTTTTTTGATGGTAAAAAAAAAAATAGGGGTTTGATGGAAAATTTAAAATTTCTCTCGTGAATTTTGACGTGTCAGCAATTTTGAACGATTTTCCCGGGTTTCCCCCTTTTAGGCCAATTACATTATTCCAGTCAACCAAATTCTTAGCTATTTGCTAAAATTTTCTATTATTTCGATTGAGCACAAGAAATCGCCCAGTCAACTTTTTCCCCAATACAAAATACAGTGGACCCCCTTTGAAAAACCCGGGGAATAGAACATATCGTCATTAGAACAAGAAAATCGAAAAAGCCATGTGAACAAAATATCACTTTTAACAAGTGTTTTATCACCTGTCCACCCAGGCGCTTAGAGCCAGTCCCGCATTGTTTACACTCGGAACAATACCCTGCACGCTCACCCCGACATTTCACCTTAATTATAATTGTTTGGAGTTTGTTCATTAAGTGTGAGGCAGTGGTGGTAGAGGCAGTGGTGGTAGAGGGTGGTGGTAGAGGCAGTGGTGGTAGAGGCGGGGGTGGTAGAGGCAGGGGGTGGTAGAGGCAGTGGTGGTAGAGGCAGTGGTGGCAGAGGGTGGTTTTTAGGCAGTGGTGGTTGAGGCAGGGGGTAGAGGCAGTGGTGGTAGAGGCAGTCTTAATGTAGAGTGCGAGGTGAGTAAACAAGATTAAATGAAGGTTGGGGGTTTTGTAAAAAAACCCCAGTTGTTGTTGCTGTTACCAGCCTGACATGTATGATTTCTGTTCACTCCCTTGAAGCAGACTGGAAGTGCCCCAAATCACTTAGCATTATAAACTCTGTTTTCTCTTATACTAACACGTCTGAAGGGGAAAAAAATGGGAAGATTTTTTTGATAGCTGGACCAAGTGTGCCCGCCACCACTGTCCCCCCGCCCCCATTCGAAAAGACATACATATTTTATTCATTCTAGAGTGTATATCAGGTTTTTTTATTTATTTATATTGTTTATTATGTCATATTAGATGAATTGTGATAGATAAATAAGCTGTCGAGTTGATAATAGCTTCATTTGTGAAGAAAAATTTTGTCATGCCTCCAGCCAGCAGGAACGGATTAATTGTAATTCCATTATTTCTTATGGGAAAAAATAAATCGCCATTCGAACATTTTGCATTGAACTAGCTCCTGGAACGGATTAAGTTTGAATAGGGGGGGTCCACTGTAAAGTCATGGAAATTTAATTTTGAATTTAACACTAAGTTCAAAATATTCCAATTTCAAAATAGGGTGCAGAATAAACAAGGGGGGATTCCGGCCCCCTAAACTAACATTTCCTCTATTCACCCCCTTTTTAGTCTTCACAAATGAATTCCATTTTGATTTTTATTCACATAATAATTTTTTTTTAAACCAAAAAAAAAGGAAGATTTACTGTTATGCAATATTGTAATAATTGTATAAAAAAAATCACCACATTTGTGAACTTTTAATTTGACCCACCAGTTGGCGATATTAGACGTGTGAGGTCATTTGTTTATTTTTTAACAACGGCAAAAATCTAACATTTCTGTTTTTTTGAGCTCGGTTTCAAGCCATTTCCATTACTAAAACCAATCAAAATCATCTCTATTTCTGGAATATATCTTCCATTCTATCAATTGAGACCAAGAAATCCAAAAAAAAACTAAAAAAGCAGACGAAAAACACTGAAAAATGTTGTTTTAATCGAAAATTACGGTCTCATTTTTTTTTTCCCCCTTATGCACTGTGTGCTGAATTTTTTTTTGGTGACACTTACCACATACATGTATTCTCTCATATCTGGCCCCAAATTTTCCCTCACAGCTTATCATACATAGCAACATATGTGTAGAAAACCCAAGAAACCCAAAAAAATCAGACACTTCACTGGTAAATATGATTCTTCACCATCACTACTCGAATGGTCATCAGGATTTTCGCACTATTTTCGATATCTTAAGCATTGCTTTCAGTCACAAATTGTTAAAACCATAAAATCCCCCCAGATCCACTTCCAACAGTGTTGGGGCTATCAATTGGGAAGAAGAGTGTCCCAATTCCAGGGGGGGCCCCCCCCCGAGGCATGATGAACAAAATACCGAGGATGGCATTCCCACAATTCAATGCGGGTGCGACTATTTTTTTTTACTGCACACATTGACCACGCAGACCCATTCTCTTAGATGTAGGCCTACCAGCCTTCTTGTGCTAAATTTGAAGCTACTAGAATTATGGCTTCAAAGCCGTAGAACTACGGGATGGACCCTCAGAGGGTTAAACTGTGATGACTGGGCACTTCTGACAAGATAATTAAGCAACTAAGAAAGGCAAATAAATTTCCTCTTTCTATTCTCCTCTACTTTGCAGTGATATGGTTTATGTAGTAAAAAAAAAATTACAGATGAAACTTACTCGTCACATTTGATTGATTTGGCGCCCTCTTTTTCCTCATGTTCTTCGCTTAGCTCCATGCCATCATCCGACACTTTACTGTCACTCGGTGTCGTGCCATCACCCGACGCTTTACTATCACTTGGTGCCATGCCATCAGCCGTTGCTTTGCTGTGACTTGGTGCCGTGCCATCGCCAGACACACTGCCTTCAACTATCTCATCTATTTCCATCTTATCTTCTAGATTTGGACCTGGCAATTATAATGTAAGTTAAAAAGGGAACCAGGACATTCAAAAGGAAGTGGAAAAATACAGTACAGAGGAAAGAAAACTGAATTGTTATTGTAATCATAACTAAGTGCTAGATTTATATTATTTATTTCAGCATGATACAATGTTAGTCAAGAGGTGAATGACATTTAGGTGTATATGAAGAAAGCCCCTTAACATGCAGAGCATTTTGGGCAGTTATTTAAGCTAAGTTTGTATTCCTTTATATGACTCAAGCCATAGGCTACTTTAGTGCTTACCAGTATGCTCACCTGGGCTCTGATGTGGTCAGGGCTCTGTTGGTTGAGTGAGGGCTGGTGGAACTGGGTGAGATGGTCTCGGCAGGAGAGTAGGGCAAGCGATGGCACCCGCTAGAGACTAACCCCCATATTAACATGTGTTTTGTTTTGTTTAGACATTGCAGTCTGCCGGCTCCTTTTGTATCTTTATTTGGGTGTACATGCTGATGGAAATGTGGGTAGAGGCATTTAATTTACCTGAAGAGTGTTCCAGGGGTCAACGGCCCCTGCGGCCCAGTCTGTGACCAGGCCTCATGTTGGATCAAAGCCTGATCAACCAGGCTGTTACTGCTGGCCGCACACAGTCCAACGTACGAACCACAGCCTGGCTGGTCAGGTACCAACTTTAGGTGCCTGTCCAGTGCCTGCTTGAAGACAGCCAGGGGTTTGTTGCTAATCCCCCTGATGTATGCTGGGAGGCAGTTGAACAGTCTTGGGCCCCTGACACTTATTTTGTTGTCTCTCAACGTGCTAGTAGCAACCCTGCTTTTCATTGGGGGGATGTTACATCGCCTGCCGAGTCTTTTGCTTTCGTAGGGAGTGACTCTCGTGTGCAAGTTTGGTACTAATCCCTTGAGAATTTGGACAATGCCATAAAATTTGTGCCCAAATTCCTAGAGAAAGACCCAGACCATTTTTTCCTGTTGTTCGAAATGACAGCCAGATCCCAAAATTGGCCGGTCAAGGAATGGGCAACATTAGCACAACCCAGTTAATTGGTAGGGTTACAAGCAGTTAGTTCTCTAGAGGAACGTGACCTTTTTTATTATAATAAACTGAAGGAGGTAGTTTTACTTGCTTATCAGATGTTGTCAGAAAGGTACCAGCAGAAGTTTAGAGGATTAAAGTTTCAAGCATGGCAGACTATGGTGGAATATGGTAAGGAAAAGATGTCACTTTAAACAGGTGGTGTTGCTCAAAAGTGAGGTGACAATTTGAGGGTATACTTACCTTAAGCCTTAAACTGTCCAACGTAGATCTACGTTTTCACTGCAAGCGCTCGAACATTTTGAAAAAAAAAAAGGGCAATTTTCTGTGTAATAAGACAAAAAAAAATTTAGGATCACTACTTACTGAGATGTAAGACCGCAAAGTTGGCACTGGATGCTCACCTGTCGGCAAACGAGTCCTGCGCTTGGAAGTGTTGCTGATATACCTTTTTCTAGTTTTTATTTTAATTTAAGTCATTTATGTTCTGATAATTACAATTTATAGTAGTTCTTGTGATTTCATAGCCAATCTTTGTTCTGACACTAACATTACATAATGAAATAGTACTAAAGTCACAAACACACTGACAGGTGAACATTTTCACCTGCCTTAGTAATTTCCTATTACATGTATCTAGAAATATATAGAAAGTATTTATAAGTCTCAGCAATGTTTTAGACACTCTGGGTATATTGAAACTCCTTGAAGCATGGTGTTAAGACGAGTGTCACTAAACTGCTGACAGTGCACAGTGGAGTGACACTTGATGATCGTCACTGCTCCAGGGAACCTGGCTTTGTTTTCACTGTTACACACAAACATGTCGTCTGTCTGGCTCTGATTATCTGTCTGTCTAGCTGTGCTTATCTTTGTCTGCCTGGGTGTCTTTCCATCTGCTTATCTCTCTGTCTCAGGGAGCAGCTTGTAAACCAACAGGTATTACACACGATGCAGTCGTCATCTGATTCTGAGCAAGTGAAAAGCGTATTACTTGCCAGTCATGCTTATTATGACTTATATCTACAAGCACTGTATAGCACTTTGCCTGAATTTTTGGGTTATCTAGGTAATTTACACTATGTTAATAACTGTACTTATGTGTACTTGTGAGAGAGAGAAGACAGAGACAGACAGAGAGCTATTGGACTACTATGACAAGGTTCTGGATGCTGTTGAGGATAAACAAAATACAGATGTAGTATACACAGACTTTGCAAAAAGCTTTCGACAAGGGTGACAATAGTGTAATAGCCACAAAATGCGTGATAAAGGAATAACAGGAAAAGTTAGTAGATGGATCTATAACTTGCCTGACAAATAGAACACAAGAGTAATAGTAAAGAGAGTAAAAACCCAGGCAACCACAGTGAAAACCTCTGTTCCACAATGCACAGTACTCGCTCCCATTCTATTCCTCATCCTCATTTCTGACATAGACAGAGATGTAAGCCACAGCTCTGAGTCTTTCTTTGCGGATGACACCCGGATTGCCAGCGTGACCTCCATCGAAGATACCGCAAGACTCCAAGAGGATATCAACCAAATCTTCAAATGGGCCACTCAAAGCAATATGAAGTTCAACAAGGAGAAATTTCAACTACTAGATATAGAAAACTTGAGGAAATTAAAAATGTATCAGGGTACACAACAAATTCTAACCATACAATAGAGCAAAAAGAAATGTGAAGGACCTGGGAGTGATAATGTCAGAAAATCTCACCCAAAGACCACAACAATGCACCTACCTCATCTGCTAGGAAAATGATAGGATGGATAATGACAACCTTCCAAAACTAGGGACGCAAAGCCGATGATAATTCTCTTCAAATCGCTTGTTCTCTCTAGGCTGGAATACTGCCTACGTTCTGGGAGCCCCCAAAAAGCCAAACAACTTTTTTAGACCAACAGATCTTACAAAAATAAAAGTGAATATGTAATTTAGTTCATTATCATGATGTATTATGTTGTTTTTACTGCTTAAGACTACAAATGTAACAGAAATAATAGTATTTCTTACCTTAAATTGTGGATGCTGGTGTTTGGGATGATTGTGAAGAAGTGGAGAGTTACGCTGTGGCCCTCCTGGGCTGAGGTGATGGTAGAGGTTCTGGAACTGTAGTGATGGTTGTACTGAGTGTCTAACTTTAACCCTTTCGAGGTTTTGGTCGTACTAGTACGGCTTCGCCCTGGGGTTATTGACGTACTAGTACGCCTAAATTCTAGCGCCCTCAAATCAAGCAGAAACAGGCTGTTAGGCCTAGATGTGATAGAATGGGTCTGTAATAATAATAATAATTTTTTATTTCAATGCATGTTACAAGTGTACAATGTTATTGGTAGTTACAAATATAATACAATTATAAAACTGTAATGCAAGGAGCCACTGGCATGCCATGGCATTGCGGTCAATGTGCACAGTATAAAAAAAATCCTGCACCACACAGTGCATAATGAGGAAAAAAAACTCTGACCGTGTTTTTGGTTTAAAACAGCGACATTGCAGTCTATTTTCGTATGGTATTTATGCTTGTATTCTCGTTTTCTTAAGTCTCATTTTATAGAATAGATGATATATCAGAAATAGAGATAATTTTGACTGGTTTCACGATGACAAGTACGTACCTTGAAACTGAACGTAAAGTAAGCGAAAATGTTTGATTTTGGCCGATGTTCAAGAGTAAACAAATCACACCATGTGTCCAATACACATCAATTGGAGAGTCTAATATTCTTGCACAAGTGTGCTGATATTATTTATACCATTTTACAATGATGCAGTTGTATACATAACAGTAAATCTTCTATTTTTTGTGAGAATAAAAATTCAAAATGGAAAGCAAAAGTAATGTAAGAGGGCCAGGAGATGTGACTAATGAACAGAGAAGATGTTATTTTAGTGCCAGGAATGTCTGCCTTGTTTATTATGGACCCCATTTTGAAATTGCCATCGTTTGAAATTTGTGTGAAATTGGCTAAATTGCCATTTTCTGACCACTATTTTGGGTAGTTGAAATTGGTTTCTTGTACTCAATCGATAGAAGAAATGGAGTTCTAGCGAAATAGCTATAATTTTAGTAGACTGAAACATTGGAATTTGCCGAAAATAGAGCTCAAAGTGGGCGAAATCGCCGATGCATAAATGTCATGGATACCGCTAACTTTAATGCCTAATTCCGTTAGTTTTCGATCAAATTTCATAATGTTTGTGGCGTTATGATCGGAAAAAGATTCTCTATCATTTCATAAAAATTTTTTTTAAATTGTGGACCCTGAGAACGAGTTTCAGAGAGCCTTGGACCCCCAAAGGGGTTAAGTCATTCAGTAAGTCAGTCGAGTCATTCAGTAAGTCAGTCGAGTCATTCAGTAAGTCAGTCGAGTCATTCAGTAAGTCAGTCGAGTCATTCAGTAAGTCAGTCGAGTCATTCAGTAAGTCAGTCGAGTCATTCAGTAAGTCAGTCGAGTCATTCAGTAAGTCAGTCGAGTCACAGTAAGTCAGTCGAGTCATTCAGTAAGTCAGTCGAGTCATTCAGTAAGTCAGTCGAGTCATTCAGTAAGTCAGTCGAGTCATTCAGTAAGTCAGTCGAGTCATTCAGTAAGTCAGTCGAGTCATTCAGTAAGTCAGTCGAGTCATTCAGTAAGTCAGTCGAGTCATTCAGTAAGTCAGTCGAGTCATTCAGTAAGTCAGTCGAGTCATTCAGTAAGTCAGTCGAGTCATTCAGTAAGTCAGTCGAGTCATTCAGTAAGTCAGTCGAGTCATTCAGTAAGTCAGTCGAGTCATTCAGTAAGTCAGTCGAGTCATTCAGTAAGTCAGTCGAGTCATTCAGTAAGTCAGTCGAGTCATTCAGAAGTCAGTCGAGTCATTCAGTAAGTCAGTCGAGTCATTCAGTAAGTCAGTCGAGTCATTCAGTAAGTCAGTCGAGTCCTTCAGTAAGTAATAATAATAATAATAATATAATAATAATAATAATAATATTTTTATTTGGACATGATACAAAGAATTACATTTGGTTATTGAGATTACATGAGGTGTAATGCCAAAAGCCCCTAGTATGCAGGGCATTTTGGGCAGACTTAAATTAACTTAAACTAAATTGTAAGAATTTTTGTAGATAGTATACAATGAGTAAAGGTGAGTATTTAAGCTATGAAATTTGAACATAGTTTTGTACTTTTGTCTTCATTATAAAATTAATTAAATCAGATTAAACAAATTAAAAGCAATAATAATAATAAAATAATAAAAAGTTATGGTTGATAATTTATAAAATAAGTAAAGTTGCATATCTAAGTTTTAAAGTTTGAATATAAGTTGAACATATCAATTAATTGTAGCAATTTATTGCAGCAATGCAACTAATTGAGTGAGATAACAATTTAAAACAATTACAGTGGAACCCCGGCTACGATGTTATCATCTTACGTTATTTTCGGTAACCGATATTTATAACGTAAGAAATTTGTTTGTGACTTACGATGTTTGCTTCGTTTACCGACATTCGTACCGGACCTGTCCGCTGGCGCCCAGCTGAGCGCACTCCAGGGAGCGTCAGTGCTATTGTTTACAAGCGAGCGACCACCCACCCACACCCACGCATTCATACCAGTATATTGTCATTATTCCACTGCTGTTTTTAGTGCTTGCAACTGCTAAATAAGCTACCATGGGTCCAAGGAAAGATCCTAGTGCTAAGCCTGTGGCAAAGAGGAACAGAAATATATGTACGATAGAAGTGAAGAAGGAGATAATAGAAAAATATGAAAGTGGAGTGCGTATCAGTGAGCTAGCCAGTCTGTATGGTAAACCCTATTCTACCATCGCTACCATTGTGGATAAGAAATATTCAAGTAAAATCAAGGAAGCTGTTGTTGCAAAAGGTGCATCTGTGATCACAAAACAGAGACCACAAGTGCTGGAAAATGTGGAAAGGTTGTTGTTGGTGTGGATCAACGAAACAGTTAGCAGGAGATACTGTTTCGGAGGGAATAATATGTGAAAAGCAAGGCAGTTGCATGATGATCTCCTTAAGAAAATGCCTGCAACGAGTGCTGAAGTGAGCGAATTTAAAGCCAGCAGAGGCTGGTTTTACAAATTTAAGAATCGAAGTGGCATACATAGTGTTGTGAGGCATGGTGAGGGAGCCAGTTGTGACAAAAGTGCGGCTGAAAAATATGTTCCTGAATTCCAGGAGTACCTAGAGGCTGAACAATTCCTCCCCAACAAGTGTTTAATTGTGATGAAACAGGCCTGTTTTGGAAGAAAATGCCCAACAGGACCTACATTACTCAGGAGGAAAAGGCACAGCCAGGACATAAGCCTATGAAAGACAGGCTAACTTTGATGCTGTGTGCCAATGCCAGTGGTGATTGCAAAGTGAAGCCTTTACTGGTGTATCTTTTTGAAAACCCCCGAGTGTTTGGCAGATGCGGTGTCAGCAAGTCTAACTTTGTGTGATGTGGAAGTCTAACAAAAGGCTTGGGTCACAAAGGACATTTTCTTAGATTGGTTCAATGAAGTGTTTGGCCCCAGTGTGAAGAAATATCTATTGGACAATAATTTGCCACTTAAGTGCCTCCTGATAATGGACAATGCTCCTTGTCATCCTCCAAACTTGGTAAGAAAATTGTGGAGGAGTTTAAATTCATCAAAGTGAAGTTCTTGCCCCTAATACCACTCCTCTCCTCCAGCCCATGGACCAGCAGGTCATTTCCAACTTTAAAAACTCTATACCAAAGCAATGTTTCAAAAGTGCTTTGATTGACCACAGACATGAACATAACCCTAAGAGAATTTTGGAAAAACATTTCCATATGCTGCATTGTGTACACCTTATAGGTAAGGCTTGGGAGGGGGTGACTACCAGGACTTTGAACTCTGCCTGGAGAAAATTGTGGCCAGACTGTGTCCTAGAGAGGATTTTGAAGGTTTTGGGGCTGAGCCTCAGAACCCTGAGCCTGAGCCTGTTTTGGAAGAAATTGTGGAATTGGGCAAGTCTTTGGGGTTAGAGGTGAGTGGTGACGATGTGGAACAGTTGGTGGAGGAGCACAAGGAAGAGCTAACCACTGAAGATCTGCAAAGAGCTCAACAGCAACTGGAACAAGAGAGCAGAGGTCAGGACAATGGTTCAGAGGAGGAGGTGGAGGTGGAACAAAAATGGAAGAATGTGCCTTCTTCAAGGATTAGGAGATCTGTGCCAAATGGAGTGATGTGCAAGCATTTATGGATGAATATCACCCTAACCATGCTGTTGCAGGCCGTGCTGGCAACCTGTACAATGACACAGTGGTGTGTCATTTCAGGGATGTGTTAAAGAATCGCAGACACAGATCTCCTGGACAAATTTGTTGTTAGAAAGAGGTCTAGTGACTCTCAAGCTGGTCCTAGTGGCATTCAAAGAAAAGGAAGTAACCCCAGAAAAGAACTTACCACCTGCAGTGTTAATGGAAGGATTCCCCTTCAAACACTAGCATACTACTCCACCTTCTCCCTCCTCCCGTCCTCCACACATCAACAACTCTTCAATAAATGTAAGTGACATGTTATTGTAAAATATTTGCATGTATTTATGTATTCTTTATTCAATTCTGTATTATTTAATGTCCAAAAGTTCTAAAAAATATTTTATTTAACTACTTTTGGAAGTCTTGGACGGATTAAATTTATTTCCATTATTTCTTATGGGGAAAATTGATTCGTTTTACGATTGTTTCGCTTTAAAATATGCCCTCTCTGACGGATTAATATCGTAAGTCGGGGTACCACTGTAATTGCATTGCAGTTAGTTTACGTGGTCATTATAATGTAAGTGTTGTGGGAATAATTAGCTAAGTAAGTATTATTCATAACAGGTTTTACATTCATTCATTCGTTCATTCATACATTACATTGACTTTAATAGTCAGTCGAGTCCTTCAGTAAGTCAGTCGAGTCCTTCAGTAAGTCAGTCGAGTCCTTCAGTAAGTCAGTCAAGTCCTTCAGTAAGTCAGTCGAGTCCTTCAGTAAGTCAGTCGAGTCCTTCAGTAAGTCAGTCGAGTCCTTCAGTAAGTCAGTCGAGTCATTCAGTAAGTCAGTCGAGTCATTCAGTAAGTCAGTCAGTCAAGTAGCCAACAATAACATAACTGTCTTAAACTACAATATCAGATCGTTAAGCAAGCATTACGATGACCTCATAGCATTATTAAATTCCCTGCAGGCCAGTATGTCCATCATTGCTCTCACTGAGACCTGGCTAAAACCAAATACTAATACTACAGATATCTATGCCATTCCTGGTTACACAGCAATACACAACTATAGGCCAGACCAACAAGGGGGTGGCACAACTATTTACTATACAGACCAGCTTGAATGTATCAACAATACTTGCACAAGAGATGAACATGGAGAATATTTAATAGCCAAGTTTAAATCCAAATACGTACTTAAAAAAAAACTAACAGTGATAAACACCTACAGGGTGCCACAATCAAATATTAGCCAATTTAGTGAAAAACTAGGAAGTATGATTACTGATACCACTTAATACTAACAGGAGACTTCAATATCAATCTCCTACAAGATCAGGACCCACAAGTAACTGAATTCACAAACACTATGATCAACTGCTTGCTTCTACCAACAGTAACAAAACCAACAAGAATCTGAGACTAGTGCCTCCCTATTAGACCACATCTGGACTAACACCATATCCCCTCTAAAACCAGGCATACTCACAGATAAACCACAGACCACTACCTTTCTCATAACCAACCTAGGTAAATTACCCCAAGAGACTACTAAAGTTACCTTCAGACTACATAATGAGACAGCTATTAATAACTACATAACAGCTATGTCAAACATCGACTGGCAAACCGAGTTAGACACCTATACAGATACTGACATATGTATTAATAATTTTCTAAAAGACCCAATACCTCTATAACATGCATTGCCCTAAAAAAACTAAATAGATCACAGCTAAGAGACTAAACAATCCCTGGCTAACACCCAGCATTCTCAAATCCATTAATATAAAGCACCTATATGAAAAACAGTACAGAATGGGTCAAATACCAAGAGAACAAACAAAACGTTACTCATCAAACCTAACCAGCCTGATAAGAAGATCAAAAAAATTGTATTATGAGAACAGATTAAATAACTTAAGAGGTGATATGAAAAAGACCTGGAAAACCCTATCTGAAATTCTAGGAACTAAAAAAATATTCAGAAACATAACAATCAAACTGACAAACCTAAACAAACCCCAGCTCCCACCAACTGAAACAGCAAACAGACTAAATCTTTTCTTTTCCACAACAGGAAAGAAGTTGGCAAGCAAAATCCCAATTTCAAACACTCCACCTAACACCTACCTCACTGGAAGCTACCCGAATACACTATTCTTAGCTCCGACCAATCCAACAGAAGTCTCGCTTGTTATTAACACATTAAAAAACAAGGCAGGAGATCTAAATAACTATTTTTTATTAACACATCAGCCGATTCCCACAAAGGCAGGGTGGCCCGAAAGAGAAAAACTTTCATCATTCACTCCATCACTGTCTTGCCAGAGGGGTGCTTTACACTACAGTTATAAAACTGCAACATTAACACCCCTCCTTCAGAGTGCAGACACTATACTTCCCATCTCCAGGACTCAAGTCCGCCTGCCGGTTTCCTTGAATCCCTTCATAAATGTTACTTTGCTCACACTCCAACAGCACGTCAAGTATTAAAACCACTTGTCTCCATTCACTCCTATCAAATACGTCACACATGCTTGCTGGAAGTCCAAGCCCTCGCACACAAAACTTCCTTTACCCCCTCCCTCCAACCTTTCCTAGGCCGACCCCTACCCCGCCTTCCCTCCACTACAGATTTATACACACTCGAAGTCATTCTGTCTCGTTCCATTCTCTCTACATGTCCGAACCACCTCAACAACCCCTCCTCAGCCCTCTGGATAATAGTTTTGGTAATCCGCACCTCCTCCTAATTTCCAAACTCCGAATTCTCTGCAATATATTCACACCACACATTGACCTCAGACATGACATCTCCACTGCCATCTCCCGTTGCAACATTCATCACCCATGCTTCACACCCAAATAAGAGTGTTGGTATAACTATACTCTCATACATTCCTCTCTTTACTTCCATGGACAAAGTTCTTTGTCTCCACAGACTCGAAGAGCTCCACTCACCCTTTTTCCCTCATCAATTCTATGATTCACCTCATCCTTCATAGACCCATCTGCTGACATGTCCACTCCCAAATACAGTGGTACCTCGGTTAACGATGGTCCCCAAACTTGCCCTTTTATGTAAGTTTATTTTTAAATGCTTTTGTAAGTGTATTTTTGGGGATCTAAAAGGACTAGTCTATTTTACATTATTCCTTATGGGGATAAATTTGTTTGGTAATGGCACTTGAACAGCATTCTGGAACGAAAAAATATCGTTAACCGAGGTACCACTGTATCTGAATACATTCACCTCCTCCATACTCTCTCCCTCCAATCTGATATCCAATCTTTCATCACCTAATCTTTTGTTATCCTCATCACCTTACTCTTTAATATATTCACTTTCAATTTTCTTCTTTTACACACCCTACCAAATTCATCCACCAACCTCTGCAACTTCTCTTCAGAATCTTTCAAAAGCACAGATTCATCAGCAAAAAGCAACTGTGACAACTCCCACTTTGTACTTGATTCTTTATCTTTCAACCCCACACCTCTTGAGAAAGACCCTCACATTCACTTCTCTTACAACCCCATCTATAAATATATTGAACAACCACGGTGACATCACACATCCTTGTCTAAGGCCCACATTTACTGGGAAATAGTCCCCCTCCCTCCTACACACTCTAACCTGAGCCTCACTATCCTCATAAAAACTCTTCACTGCTTTTAGTAACCTACCTCCTATTCCATACACCTGCAACATCTGCCACATTGCCCCCCCTATCCACCCTATCATACGCCTTTTCCAAATCCATAAATGCCACAAAAACCTCTTTACCCTTATCCAAATACTGTTCACCTATATGTTTCACTGTAAACACTTGGTCTACACACCCCCTACCATTCCTAAAGCCCCCTTGTTCATCTGCTATCCTGCTCTCTGTCTTACTCTTAATTCTTTCAATAATAACTCTACCATACACTTTACCAAGTACACTCAACAGGCTTATGCCCCTATAATTTTTGCACTCTCTTTTGTCCCCTTTGCCTTTATACAAAGGAACAATACATGCTCTCTGCCAATCCCTAATCCCTAGGTACCTTACCCGCTTCCATACATTTATTAAATAATAGCACCAACCACTCCAAAACTATATCCCCACCTGCTTTTAACATTTCTATCTTTATCCCATCAATCCCAGCTGCCTTACCCCCTTTCATTCTACCCACTGCCTCACGAACTTCCCCCACACTCACAACTAGCTCTTCCACACTCCTGCAAGATGTTATTCCTACTTCCCCTATACACGAAATCACAGCTTCCCTGTCTTCATCAACATTTAACAACTCCTCAAAATATTCCCTCCATCTTCCTGATACCTCTAACTCTCCATTTAATAACTCTCCTCTCCTATTTTTAACTGTCAAATCCATTTGTTCCCTAGGCTTCCTGAACTTATTAATCTCACTCCAAAACTTTTTCTTATTTTCAACAAAATTTGTTGATAACATCTCACCCACTCTCTCATTTGCTCTCTTTTTACATTGCTTCACCACTCTCTTAACCTCTCTTTTCTCTCCATATACTCTTCCCTCCTTGCATCACTTCTACTTTGTAAAACCTCTCATATGCTAACTTTTTCTCCCTTACTACTCTCTTTACATCATCATTCCACAACGCTCTTCTTCCCTCCACACCCACTTTCCTGTAACCACAAACTTCTGCTGAACACTAACACTACATTTTTAAATCTACCCCATACATCTTCGACCCCATTGCCTACACTTTCACTAGCCCATCTATCCTCCAATAGTTTTTATATCTTACCCTAACTGCCTCCTCTTTTAGTTTATAAACCTTCACCTCTCTCTTACTTACTGCTTCTATTTTCCTTGTATCCCATCTATCTTTTACTTCCACTGTAGCTATAACTAAAAAGTGATCTGATATATCTGTGGCCCCTCTATAAACATGTACATCTTGAAGTCTACTCAACAGTCTTTTATCTACCAATACGTAGTCCAACAAACTAGTGTCATTACGCCCTACATCATATCTTGTATACTTATTTATCCTCTTTTTCTTAAAATATGTATTACCTATAACTAAACCCCCTTTAATATACAAAAAAGCTTCTCAAGTACTATCACCAATTACTGCAACACTCTTTAACAAATCCATTGAATCCTCCACCTTCCCATCAATACTCAAAATAGCGAGGGGTACCCCCATACATAAAGGAGATCAAACAGACCTAAATAACTATAGGCCAATATCTAACTTACCCTTCTCTCCAAAATCTTTGAAAAGTTAATTCATAGGCAAATCTATTCCTACCTCATCTCCCACAACATACTCAACCCCTGTCAGTTTGGTTTCAGGCCCTAATAAAAACACAAATGATGCAATCGTACACATGCTAGAAATAATATACACCGCTCTTGGAAATAAAGAAATCCCACTGGGAATCTTCATTGATTTACGTAAAGCTTTTGATACAGTTGACCATAATCTGTTACACTTAAAATTATCACACTATGGTATAAGAGGGCACTCCCTCACTACCTAGTCATACCTTAGCGACAGAAGCCAATGTGTTCCACAAATGGAGCCAACTCTTCCACACAAACAATTACAGTTGGTGTCCCACAGGGAAGTGTTCTTGGCCCACTTCTCTTTCTCATTTACATAAACAACCTACCAAATGCATCTCAACTACTCAAACCCATACTATTTGCAGATGACACTACATATGTATTCTCTCACCCATGCCCAGTCACACTAGCCAACACTGTAAATGCTGAATTACAGAAAATATCTACCTGGATGATGACTAACAAGCTTATCTCAATGTTGACAAAACCTATTTCATTGAGTTTGGGAACAGAGCTACAAATGTTCCACTTAACATAATAATAAATGGATCACTTGTCACAAAACTCAGAGGGAAAATTCTTAGGAATCCACCTTGACAGTGGCCTCAAATTTCACATACACATACAACAAATTTCCAAAAAAGTCTCCAAGACCATAGGAATACTATCCAAGATAAGGTACTATGTTCCACAACCAGCTCTCCTTTCCCTTTATCACTCACTCATTTACCCCTATCTCACCTATGGAATCTGTGCATGGGGCTCAACAACAATAAATCACCTCAAACCATTAATAACACAACAAAAGGCTGCAGTCCGAATGATAACAAATTCCCATTCTAGACAACATACTCC
>WNWK01039738.1:0-17308 GCA_009830355.1 Cherax destructor
TATGACATGACATCAGTGAATCCTTGCTGTTTGCCGCACTATTTGCTCTAGCTGGTGCTCAATTTAACTGGTGCTCCCACAAGGTACTAAGTGGTCCCAGATTTTTTTAATATGGCGCACACTGAGTGTTAAGACCCATTCTATGTTGACCAGGCATCTCAGGCCAATCGTGCCAAATTTGGAGGCAGGAAAAATAAAACGTAAATATACGTTTGGTGCAGTAGCGGTAAGAACGTATATATATGTTTGGACTGTTTAAGGGTTAACCTTTCTTTTTCTCTCCATATACTCTTCCCTCCTTGCATCACTTCCACTTTGTAAAAACCTCTCATATGCTAACTTTTTCTCCCCTACTACTCTCTTTACATCATCATTCCACCAATCGCTCTTCTTTTCTCCCACACCCACTTTCCTATAACCACAAACTTCTGCTGAACACTCTTAACACTACATTCTTAAACCTACCCCATACATCTTCAACCCCATTGCCTATACTCTCACTAGCCCATCTATTCTCCAATAGTTGTTTATATCTTACCCTAACTGCCTCCTCTTTTAGTTTATAAACCTTCACCTCTCTCTTACTTGTTGCTTCTATTTTCCTTGTATCCCATCTACCTTTTACTCTAACTGTAGCTACAACTAAAAAGTGATCTGATATATCTGTGGCCCCTCTATAAACATGTACATCCTGAAGTCTACTCAACAGTCTTTTATCTACCAATATGTAGTCCAACAAACTACTGTTATTACACCCTACATCATATCTTGTATACATATTTATCCTCTTTTTCTTAAAATATGTATTGACTATAACTAAACCCCTTTCTATACAAAGTTCAATTAACCCTTTGACTGTCGCAAGCCCCAATCCTGAGTGCTCTCCTGTTGTTGCAAAATATTAAAAATATATATATTTTTTTTTCTTATCAAAATGTTAAGATTATTTTTCTGATTGTTTTCATCCTAATTTTTTTTTTGTGATCAATACTTACTGAGATATGGAGGCGTAAAGTTGGCAGAAAATGAGCCACATATGGCAACAGCGGCGCATGCCACTCACCGGTACACTTATATTTACTCCCATATAAGGTTTCTTGTATTTTCCAATATTTTTTTTTTCCAAGTAACTTATATGGCCTGTGAGACCAAAGTAAGGTGCTGTGTACATATATACACTCATTGTATGCAACACAATAACTGCACAAACATTATTATCATTATATTGTTTACAAAACTTGTTTACACAAACCAACAATGCAAAAAAAAATTTATTACTTTTGTTCTATAATATATATACACATATATAATGACTGGACACTTTCCATCAACTTCCCTTAGCACTTGAAGCTGTGTGTGTGTGTGTGGACATCTAAATTTGCTGAGTCAGGGTAAGGCAGCTGTCAAAATGACATATTATACCATTACTCACCACCCTCACTGCTGTCAACCTGTAAACACAAAAGGGGACCCATGTCTTCTTCCCCACAACCTCCTTCCTAGCTTCCTTTCTTCCTTCATTCCTTCCTTATTTCCTTCCTTCCTTCCTCTCATCTCTTCCTTCCTTCCTCTGATCTCTTCCTTCCTTACTCTCATCTCTTCCTTCCTGCCTTCCTTTCTTCCTTCATTCCTTCCTTTTTTTCTTCCTTCCTTTCTTACTTCTTTTGTTCCTACCTTCCTCTCATCTCTCCTTCCTTTCTTTCTTTCTTCCTTTTTTCTTTCCTTCCTTCCTTCCTTTCCTCCTTCCTTCCTTCTTCTTTCCTTCCTTCCTCTCATCTCTTCTTTCTTTCCTTCCTTCCTTCCTCTCATCTCTTCCTTCCTTCCTTACTTTCTTTCTTTCTTCCTTCCTTCCTTCTGGTATCCTGGGCATTGTTTTCGGTCACAAACTCCTCAAAACCATGAAATTCATCTTCAGACACACTTCCATCTGTGTTAGAGCTATCACTGGGGAAGAGAAGAGTCCCAGATTCGCCGGGGAGTCAGGTATTTCTTACCACTAGGCATGCTGAACATGGACTACTAAAACTGCTTTCCCACAATGCACCACTGGTTGCCCGATTTTTTTTTATATTGCGCACACTGACCACACAGACCCATTCTCTCACATGTGGGCCTACCAGCTTTCTCCCACTTGATTTGAGGCCGCTAGAATTTAGGCGTATAGATACGTCCGAAACAGTGGCTCGTAAGACGTATATATACGACCGAAACAGTCAAAGGGTTAAAGGGCTCCCATTATCATTTACACCTGGCACCCCAAACTTACCTACCACACCCTCTCTAAATGTTTCTCCTACTTTAGCATTTAGGTCCCCTAACACAATTACCCTCTCACTTGGTTCAAAAGTTCCTTTACATTCACTTAACATCTCCCAAAATCTCTCTCTTTTCTCCAGGTGCATACACACTGCTTATTAAGACCCACTTTTCGCATCCGACCCTTATTTTGATCCACATAATCCTTAAATTTATACATTTATATTCCCTCTTCTCCTTCCATAACTGATCTTTCAACATTATTGCTACCCCTTCCTTAGCTCTAACTCTCTCAGATACTACTGACTTAATCCCATTTATTTCTCCCCACTGAAACTTGCCTACCCCCTTCAGCTTTGTTTCGCTTAGGGCCAGGATATCCAACTTCTTTTCATTCATAACATCAGCAATCATCTCTTTCTTACCATCTGCACTACATCCATGCACATTCAAGCATCCCAGTTTTATAACATTTTTCTTCTCTTTTTTAGTAAATGTATACAGGAGAAGGGGTTACTAGCCCATTGCTCCCGGCATTTTAGTCGCCTCATACAACACGCATGGCTTACGGAGGAAAGATTCTTTTCCACTTCCCTATGGAGAATAGAGGAAATAAAGAAGAACAAGAGCTATTAAGAAAAAAGAAGAAAAACCTAGATATGTGTATGTATGTACAGTGGTCCCTCGGTTTTCACCGAAAATTCGTTCCAGAATGCTGCTCAAGTGCCATTACCGAACGAATTTACTTCCTTAAGAAATAATGTCATGTAGGTTAGTCTATTTCAGACCCCCAAAAATACACTTGCAACAGCACTTACGAAAATACACTTACATAAATGTTCGAGTTTGGAGATGCACGAAAACCGAGGGACCACTGTATATATATGCATGTGCATGCTGTACTCACCTATTTGTGGTTGCATGGGTCGATTCATAGCTCCTGGCCCCACCTCTTCACTGATTGCTACTAGGTCCTCTCCCTGCTCCATGAGCTTTATCAAACCTCGTCTTAAAACTATGTATAGTTCCTGCCTCCACTACGTCGCTTTCTAGGCTATTCCACTTCCTGACAACTCTATGACTGAAGAAATACTTCCTAACATCCCTTTGACTCATAGGAGTCTTCAACTTCCAATTGTGACCCTTTGTTTCTGTGTCCCCTCTCTGGAACATCTTGTCTCTGTCCACCTTATCTATTCCTCGCAGTATTTTATATGTCGTTATCATGTCTCCCCTAACCCTCCTGTCCTCTAGTGTCATCAGGCCGATTTCCCTTAACCTTTCTTCGTAGGACAATCCCCTTAGCTCTGGGACTAGTCTTGTTGCAAACCTCTGCACTTTCTCTAATTTCTTGACGTGCTTGACCAGGTGTGGGTTCCAAACTGGTGCTGCATACTCCAGTATGGGCCTGACGTATATGGTGTACAGAGTCTTGAATGATTCTTTAGTAAGGTATTGGAATGCTATTCTTAGGTTTGCCAGCCGCCCGTATGCTGCAGAAGTTATCTGATTGATGTGTGCCTCAGGAGATGTGCTCGGGATTATACTCACCCCAAGATCTTTTTCCTTGAGTGAGGTTTGCAGTCTTTGGCCACCTAGACTATACTCTATCTGCGGTCTTCTTTGCCCTTCCCCGATCTTCATGACTTTACATTTGGCAGGGTTAAATTCTAGGAGCCAGTTACTGGACCAGGCTTGTAGCCTGTCCAGGTCTCTTTGTAGTCCTGCCTGATCCTCGACTGATTTAATTCTTCTCATTAACTTCAAATCATCTGCAAACAGGGACACTTCTGAGTCTATCCCTTCTGTTATGTCATTCACATATACCAAAAACAGTACAGGTCCTAGGACTGACCCTTGTGGAACCCCACTCGTTACAGGTGTCCACTCTGACACTTCGTCACGTACCATGACTCGTTGTTGCCTCCCTCTCAGATATTCTCTGATCCATTGCAGTGCCTTTCCTGTTACATGTGCCTGATCCTCTAGCTTTTGCATTAACCACTTGTGAGGAACTGTGTCGAACGCCTTCTTGCAGTCCAAGAAAATGCAGTCTATCCACCCCTCTCTCTCGTGTCTTACTTCTGTTACCTTGTCATAAAACTCCAGTAGGTTTGTGACACAGGATTTTCCTTCCCTGAAACCGTGCTGGTTGTCATTTATAAGCTTGTGTCTTTCTAGGTGCTCCACCACTCTCCTCCTGATGATCTTCTCCATGACTTTGCATACTATACACGTCAGTGTAGTGTGACCTAAGTGTAAGTAGAAGTAGCAAGATATACCTGTAATCCAGCGTGTTTATGAGACAGAAAATGGCACCAGCAATCGTACCATCATGTAAAACAGTTACAGGTTTCTGTTTTACATTCACTTGGCAGGACGGTAGTACCTCCCTGGGTGGTTGCTGTCTACCAACCTACTAATAATAATAATAACGAGCTAGCTTCAGTTCTCTAAATTAATAATAATAATAATGAGGAGCTTCAGAATACCACCACTAGTACTAGTTGGCGCAGCACACCGTTTACCTTGCCGTGGAAGCATTTCTCTTGTGCTTTGCTTATATTTTCTAAAGTTATTTTGCCAAATTTCTTTTTTCTAACCATGGGTCATACACTCAGTGGCCACTTTATTAGGTACACCCATCTAGTATTTGGTAGGGCTCCCCTTATAAGCCTGAATTCTTCATGGCATGGATTCAATAAGGTGCTGGAAATATTTCTTAGAGTCTGGTTTATGTTGACGTGATAGCATTATGCAGTTGCTGAAGATTTATTGACTACACATTCATGCTATGAATCTCCTGTTCCACCACATCGCAAAGGCTTACACTAAATTCTGACTCTACCATTTGCATGTTGCTGCAGAAATCAGTTTTTCAGACCAGGTGACATTTTTCTAACCTTCAGTTGTCCAGTATTAGTGAGCCTTTGCCTGCTGTAGCCTTAGTTTCCTGTTCTTAGCCCATCCATTTCAGGGTCTGACATGCTGTGCATTCAGAGAGGCTCTGTTGTATACCACTGATGTAACACATGGTTATTTGAGTTACTGTCTCCTTCCTGTCTGCTTGAATAAATCTGGCCATTCTCCTCTGACAGTTTTCAAAAACAAGGCATTTGTGCCCACAGAACTGCTGCTCACTGGATTTTTTTTTCACATTCTATGTAAACTATGGAGATTGTTGTATGTGAAAATCCCAGGAGCTCATCAGTTTCGGAGATACTCAAACCACCCCATCTGGCACCAACAATCATTCCAAGGTCAAAGTCACTTAGATCACATTTTTCCCCATTCTGATGTTCAGTCTGAACATCAGAACAATTGAACCTCTTGAACATATCTGATGCTTTTAGGTGCTCCCACATGATTGGCTGATTAGATATTTGCATTAACAATCAGGTGTAAAGGTGTACATGTTTCACTGCAACACTGTTGAAAAGCTGTAGCATATTTTCATGAACATGCTGTAAAAACACTGGTTTATACGGTGGAGTACATATAGTGTTCTTTCCCCTCTGTCTCGCAGTGAACCTCAGGGAGAGGCCATCGTTTTATGGGGAGGCCTATGTAATGTACACAACCTCCCTCACTCAGTACAGTACTTGGTTTGTAGGTGTGGAGGCAAGTGAGCTAGCTGGGTGGGAGTGGGTGAGTTAGTGGGTGGGAGCAGGTAAACTATTGGGTGGGAGCATGTGAACTAGTGGTTGGAAGCAGGTGAACTATTGGGTGGGTGGGAGATGACAAACTATTGGGAAGGAGTGCAGGAGACAGTGGGTGGGAGCTGGTGAGCAAGTGGGTGAGGACAGGGTACTGGGCGAATGAAGGTCTGAGTGAAGGGATAAGAGTGGCCTGCAGATGCATACTGTCAGTGCCGCCCCATGTTCCTTTCACCCGTTGTGTGTGTCATGTGGCACTGGAGCATATGGTCAGAAGGGCACTGGTGTGGGGATATACAGGTGAGGGCTAGTGTTTGGGGGAGAGGTGGGTACAAGTGTGGGGGGAGGTGTGGAGGAGTATGGGTGATGGGCAACTGTGGGAGATGGGTGAAAATGGCAGCCTGATGTTGGTTGAAGGTGTTGGTCCACAGCCACCCTGCCCTCCAGTGTATGGGAAGGAGGTTGAAGACATGGTGGGTGAAGTGATGGGTATGGTGGGTGAAGTGGTGGGTGAAGTGATGGGCATGGTGGGTGAAGTGATGGGCATGGTGGGTGAAGTGATGGGCATGGTGGGTGAAGTGGTGGGAATGGTGGGTGAAGGTTAGAGCATCTGGCAGTGGGGCTATACAGTCTACCTTCACTTAACGACATACTCGTTTACGTTTACCGACAACTCACACAACTCAGAGTTACCACGGGCTCTCCCACGAATTAAATTGATCAAGTTGACAAAGTTGATCCCATGTATCAGAAATCTTCCTATGAGGATAGACTGAGGGCCCTAATCTGCACCTCTAGAAAGGCGTAGAATTAGGGGGATATGATTGAGTGTACAAATGGAAAACAGGAATAAACAAAGGGATTAAATAGCGTGCTGAAATATCCAACCAAGACAGGACTAGCAGCAATGGTTTCAAGTTGGAAAAGTTCAGATTCAGGAAGGATATAGGAAAGCACTGGTTTGGTAATAGAGTTGTGGATGAGTGGAACAAACTCCCAGTACCGTCATAGATGCTAAGCGTTGTGTAGTTTTAAAATAGGTTAGATAAATACATGAGTGGGTGTGGATGGGTGTGAGCTTGCTAGGTCAGATGCAGTGCTCCTTCCTTAAGTGAAAGTAACCTGACCTGTACTAATTCCTTAGTGGAAGTGACCTGACCAGGTGGTCGGCTGGACAATATATGAGTGTGCGGTTGGGTGTGAATTGGTCTGACTAGGTTGTGCTACTAGGTCAGATGCAGTGCTCCTTCCTTAAGTGAATGTAACCTGACCTGGCTGGGTCGGGCTTTGGGCTTAAGCCGTTGGAGAGATTTGGACCTGCCTGCATGGGCCAGTAGGCCTGCTGCAGTGTTCCTTCTTTCTTATGTTCTTATGTTCTTAAATGTCACTGGCTGTCATCAGTTATCTGACACATGTCACAACACCATAAAATAAGTGACCATGACCATTACAGAAATGCTATGTGCTAAACATACACTCTTTTTCAGTAAGTCAGTCAAGTCATTGTGTCATTCAGTCAAGTCATTGTGTCATTCAGTCAAGTCAGTGTGTCATTCAGTCAAGTCATTGTGTCATTCAGTCAACTCAGTGTGTCATTCAATCAAGTCAGTGTGTCATTCAGTCAAGTCAGTGTGTCATTCAGTCATGTCAGTGTGTCATTCAGTCAAGTCAGTAAGTCATTCAGTCAAGTCTGTAAGTCATTCAGTCAAGCCATTGTGTCATTCAGTCAAGTCATTGTGTCATTCAGTCAAGTCATTGTGTCATTCAGTCAAGTCAGTGTGTCATTCAGTCAAGTCAGTGTGTCATTCAGTCAAGTCAGTGTGTCATTCAGTCAAGTCAGTGTGTCATTCAGTCAAGTCAGTAAGTCATTCAGTCAAGTCTGTAAGTCATTCAGTCAAGTCAGTAAGTCATTCAGTCAATTCATTGTGTCATTCAGTCAAGTCATTGTGTCATTCAGTCAAGTCATTGTGTCATTCAGTCAAGTCAGTAAGTCATTCAGTCAAGTCAGTAAGTCATTCAGTCAGGCAGACAGATAGATAGACAGACACGATAAAGAAGCCCAAATTAATAAAAACTGACGTATATGGAGAGGTATCGGAGGGTGTGTGGGGCTGGGGGCTATACAGAGAGAGGGGGGAGGTGGGGAGAGGGAGGGGTGGTGACACTTTTGAAGTGTCAGTAAGGGGTCATTCCTAGATTAGCGACAAAATCGTTTACTGACGAGGTCTTAGGCCCCTATCTCCATCGTTAAGTGAGGAGATACTGTACAGTGAGGTTCAGGACGTTCATACACGTCTAATACCATACCTCATGCTCTCTCTTCATACATATCTATTATTATTTTATGCTATATTCATACATTTCTAATACTATACCTCATGCTGTGTTCATACACAGTACCATACTTTGTGCTATGTTAATACACAATACCATACCTCGTGCTATGTTCATACACAATACCATACCTCGTGCTATGTTCATACACAATACCATACCTTGTGCTATGTTAATACATGTCTAATACCACACCCCATACTACAGTGGACCCCCGGTGTTCGTCCTGCTCAAAACACGCCCTTTTATGTAAGTATATTTTTTAAATGCGTTTATAAGTGTAGTTTTGGGGGTCTAAAAGAATTAGTCTACTTTACATTATTTCTTAAGGGAATAAATTCGGTTGGTAATGGCACTTGAACAGCATTCTGTTACGAAAAATGGACGAACACCGGGGGTCCACTGTATATTAATACATGTCTAATACCACACCCCATACTATGTTAATACATGTCTAATACCACACCCCATACTATGTTAATACACATCCAGTACCATACCTCAGCCACACACCTCCACCCACACCAACTGCTCATTCAACCTCCTCGTCTCCCTCCTGTGGCCACACAACCTCACTTCAAACCCAGCAACATTACCCATATTACCCACAACCCCCACCCATACCACTTGCCAAAATAATCCTCCCGCAGCCACATGCCTTCACCCATACAATTCCAACCAGCCCCCACACAACCCGCCCATAAATTCCCCCTATTGCCATACACCTACACCATTTCCCTATGGCCACACATCTACACCGTTCCCCTATGGCCACACACCTACACAATTTCCCTATGGCTACATTCCCCCACACCCTCAAGACCACACATTGCCCAGCCCCACACCTTCACCCGACCATACACCCTAACACACCATCCACATACCTAGTCACATAGCCACCCACCACCCTCATCATCATCCACATTAACCACAAACTCAGTCATTTACTCCACCACCCAACCCCACACCATGCCACTAACACTGCCATGCACAGTCACCATCACACCACCTCACTGCTTCCAGCCTCCACCCCCATGCCCATCCCCCACCATAGCCCAGCATCCTCCACCTCCAGCCTACAGCTCTTGCCCTCACCATTCAGTCTCCACCTCCCACAACAGTGGTTCCCCTATCTCCACCCCTTGGTCCCCCATCCACCCCATCAAACCTACTCACCCCAACCACTTGAACCCCTCCTTTACATCCTCCATACAGTTGCAACATGTGGGACAACCAAACAATAAAGCACTTCTACTAGCATAGATGTAATTACAGAATCTTTGATGCACACTGACCATTACATTATTTTCATTGTTTTATACAATTTTGAGACCTACAAAAATTTAGTTGTCTTTTTGGAGGATGTAATGAACATAACCCTATTTTTCCTATACTATGTTCTTGTTTGATTTACACACATTTCTTATTACATGCATTTTTCAGGAACTTAACTATGAAAAAATGAACAAGAAAACCTGTGTTTTCATGTGCTTAAAAAAAAAAAAAAAAAAAATCATGTGCTTACACATAGTATATCTAAAGATATGTGTGTAAGCACATTCTTGTAGGATTGGGTGGTCATGTGGTTTAAGGCGTCATGTAGTTCTGGTTCACCATGAGGCGGGCCAGTACAACATGGGTTCGAGTCCTCGGCTAGTGCAGTGTTGTTATTGATCAATACCACTCGTTCGTGGTTACAATAATATACAGTAGACCCCTGAGTTTCGGTCACCTCGGAAATCGTACAATTATATAAGTGTAATATTGTAAGTGCTTTTGTAAGTGTATTTTTGGGGGTCTGAAATGGACTAACTTACTTGACATTATTCCTGGTAAATTCATTGAATGGCACTTGAGCAGCCTTCTGGAATGAATAGACCAACTCGGTCCACTGTATATATGCTGCTTGTGATAGTACCAACAGGGATGAGAAGAATTAGCCTAGAAGCTCCCACAACACCGTATTCCGGATGGCGGTAAACAGCTAGCTCTGCTGGCTGTGCCATTCTTGAGATTGGGTGGTCATGTGGTTAAAGGGGTCATGTAGTTCTGCTCACCATGAGGCGGCCAGACAACATGGTTCAAGTCCTTGCTAGTGCAGTGTTTTATTGATCAATACCACTATTGTGTTACATAATATACATGTATATATTTATTTTATTTTTAATTACATAGGTCGTTCCCCCAAGGCAGGGTGTCTGACAAAGAAAACTTACCATCACTCACTCCATCACTGTCTTTCCAGATGCGTATTACAATACAGCTACAACTGCAACACCTCCTTCAGAGTGCCGGCACTCAAGTACCCGTTCAACATTTCGCTTTATGACGTGTTCACAGGAGTTCAAATTATGACCAAAACTTTCTATACAGCATGGTCTTTCAAATGGCGCACCTTGTTTGTTTAATTTTCATGCACATCTCTATTATGTAAAAATCACTTTGGCAACTAACCATTTTATGTCAATATAGACATTTTCATTAATCCCCTATGATATTTCTTCAAATTATATAAGAACACTAAACATATCAAACACTGTTAAAAAGCATAAAACATGCTGTTTATATGCAGGTGTTGCCGGGCGGAGGAAAACATTATGTACATCTATAATAATCACTTGGGCACATTAAATGTCTTATTTTAGTTAATATAGACATTTTCATTAATCAATCTATGATATTTTCTTCAAAATTATATAAGAAACATTAAGCATATAACATCTGTTTACAGCTATTGGTTGCCGGGGAGGGAAACATTACGTACCTTAATACATAACGCTTTTGTGTACTTTTCGATGAATTATTCATTATTCTCCTTTATGATGGCATCTAAACGTAGTTATAGGGAACGACTAAACTCAGTGAACATGGTATGTGATGGTAAAATAGGCTCTGGGCAACATGCGATGGTATGTCCATGGACTACATACCTACATTATTATTATTATAACTGATATAATTTATGGTACCTGTACCTAAATAAACTACACATGTTAATATAGACATTTTGCTTAACCATCTAAATACATACAGTAGAATAAATTAACATAAATTGAATTGTAGCCAGCAACTTGTAGGACTTGTGGTAGCCAGGCTACTTTAGACTTGGAGCCAGGCTACTGTGACTTGGGTAGCCAGGCTACTTGAGGATTGTGGTAGCCAGGCACTTGTAGACTTGTACACAATGTAAAATGACAATAACCAGACACGTTCACTGTTGTTTACATTACATGTGGGTGGGGAGCTGCCCTGGCTGGCCTCCACTTCCCAAACCTGCTTCCTACAATAAACTCACCCTCATCCTACATTAACACAAATATTTTAAGGTAAGTAATGATGTACTGAAATGCATTTATCACCCAGGGCCTTAATGTCTAGTAGTGGGATGGCAGGAATGCCATACCTCCACACGACTTTCTCAAATAAATACTTCACCTCTCACCCTACATTAAGACCATTAAGACTACAAATATTTTAAGGTAAATAATGAGTGTACTGTATATGCATTGTATCACTCTAGGGTGCTTTAAGTATCGTAGTATAGTATGTGTGGGTGGGGTGGCCAGGAGAGCTATCATACCTACCACACCTGACTGCTTACAGTAAATACTACTCACCTTTTGCCCTACATTAAGACTACAAATATTTTAAGGTAAATAATGAGTGTACTGTGTGTGTATTTTACTTTTTATGCCTAGTTCTATTGCTAACTTAATATATGTTAGTGTAAACTTGTTATCTGGCATTTATATGCATTTATAAATGGAAAAAATGGAGTTCGGCTTTTCGGCGAAGTCTGCTTTCCGGCAGTAGCCTGGAACCTAACCTGCCATATAAGTGGGGCCCTACTGTACTTCCCATCTCCAGGAATCAAGTCTGGCCTGCCGGTTTCCCTGAAACCCTTCATAAATGTTACCTTGCTTACACTCCAACAGCACGTCAAGTCCTAAAAACCATTTGTCTCCATTCGCTCCTATCTAACAAGCTCACGCACGCTTGCTGGAAGTCCAAGACCCTCCCACACAAAACCTCCTTTACCCCCTCCCTCCAACCTTTTATAGGCCGACACCTAACCCACCTTCCCTCCACTACAGATTTATACACTCTCGAAGTCATTCTATTTTGTTCCATCCTCTCTACATGTCCAAACCATCTCAATAACCCCTCCTCAGCTCTCTGGATAATAGTTTTGGTAATCCCACACCTCCTCCTAATCTCCAAACTACAGATTCTCTGCATTATATTCACACCACACATCGCCCTCAGACATGACATCTCGACTGCCTCCAGCCTTCTCCTTGTTGCAGTTGCAACATTCACAACCCATGTCTCACACCCATACAAGAGTGTTGGTATAACTATACTCTCATACATTCCCCTCTTTGCTTTCATGGATAAAGTTCTCTGTCTTCACAAGCTCCTCAGTGCACCACTCACCTTTTTTCCCTCATTAACTCTATGATTCACCTCATCCTTCATAGACCCATCTGCTGACACATCCACTCCCAAATATCTGAACACATTCACCTCCTCCTCCCTCTCTCCCTCCAATCTGATATCCAATCTTCCGTTATCTAATTTTTTTGTTATCCTTATCGCCTTACTCTTTCCTATATTCACTTTTAATTTCCTTCTTTTACATACCCTACCAAACTCATCCACCAACCTCTGCAACTTCTCTTCAGAATCCAACAAAAGCACAGTGTCATCAGCAAAGAGCAACTGTGACAACTCCCACTTCTATAAATATATTGAACAACCATGGTAACATCACACATCCTTGTCTAAGGCCTACTTTTACTGGGAAATAATCTCCCTCTCTCCTACATACTCTAACCTGAGCCTCACTATCCTCGTAAAAACTTTTCACTGCTTTCAATAACCTACCTTCTATTCCATACATTTGCAACACCTGTACATTGCCCCTCTATCCACCCTATCATATGCCTTTTCCAAATCCATAAATGCCACAAACACCTCGTTACCCTTATCTAAATATTGTTCACCTATATGTTCCACTGCAAACACTTGGTCTACATGCCCCCTACCCTTCCTAAAGCCTCCTTGTTCATCTGTTATCCTGCTCTCTGTCTTACTCTTAATTCTTTCAATAATAACTCTACCATACACTTTACCAGGTATACTCAACAGATTTATTCCCTAATAATTTTTATACTCTCTTTTGTCCCCTTTGCCTTTATACAAAGGAACTATGCATGCTCTCTGCCAATCCCTAGGTACCTTACCCTCTTCCATACATTTATTAAATAAAAACACAAACCACTCCAAAACTATATCCCCACTTGCCTTTAACATTTCTATCTTTATCCCATCAATCCCAGCTGTTTTACCCCCTTTCAATCTACTCACTGCCTCACAAACTTCCCCCACACTCACAACTGGTTCTTCCTCACTCCTATAAGATGTTATTCCTCCTTGCCCTATACACAAAATCACAGCTTCCCTATCTTTATCAACATTTAACAATTCCTCAAAATATTCCCTCCATCTTCCCGATATCTCTAACTCTCCATTTAATAACTCTCCTCTCCTATTTTTAACTGACAAATCCATTCTTTCCCTAGGCTTTCTCAACTTTAATCTCACTCCAAAACTTTTTCTTATTTTCAACAAAATTTGTTGATAACATCTCACCCACCCTCTCATTTGCTCTCTTTTTACATTGCTTCACCACTCTCTTAACCTCTCTTTTTCTCTCCATATACTCCTACCTCCTTGCATCACTTCTACTTTGTAAAAACCTCTCATATGCTAACTTTTTCTCTCTTACTATTCCCTCCCGCACCTGCTTTCCTATAACCACAAACTTCTGCTGAACACTAACACTATACAGTGGACCCCTGGTTAATGAAAAAAATTCATTCCAGAAGCCTGCTCAAGTGCCATTACCGAACGAATTTACTTCCTTAAGAAATAATGTCATGTAGGTTAGTCTATTTCAGACCCCCAAAAATACACTTCCACAAGCACTTACAATATTATACTTACATAATTGTACGATTTCCGGGGTGTTCGTTTCTCGGGGGACCACTGTACAGTGGTCCCTCGGTTTTCGTGCATCTCCAAACTCGAACATTTATATATAAGTGTATTTTCGTAAGTGCTGTTGCAAGTGTATTTTTGGGGGTCTGAAATAGACTAACCTATGTGACAGGAAGTAAATTCGTTCGTAATGGCATTTGAGCAGCATTCTGGAACGAATTTTCAGCGAAAACCGAGGACCACTGTATATATATATATATATATATATATATATATATATATATATATATATATATATATATATATATATATATATATATATATATATATATATATATATACAGTGGTACCCGACTTACGATGGTCCCCAAACTCACCCTTTTATGTAAGGTTTTTTTTTAAATGCTTTTGTAAGTGTAATTTTGGGGGTCTAAAAGGACTAGTCTATTTTACATCATTTCTTATGGAGATAAATTCGTTTGGTAATGGCACTTGAACAGCATTCTGGAATGAAAAATATCGTAAGTCGGGTACCACTGTATGTATGTATGTATGTGTATATATATATATATATATATATATATATATATATATATATATATATATATATGCAAAAGATCACAGTAAACAGGTGATATCAAAATATGCAAGAAAACCACTATGAAAAATAGAAGAATTCCAAGCGCTTCGTGACTACTCACATTATCAAGGAACTATAACAGGAAACATGACAAGAAGGGCTTATATAAGGGCGAGACTACACCTCACAGTCACATCACACTAACAAGACTACACCTCACAGTAGCTGTAACATCACGACTCTGTGAAGAGGAAAATAAGAAAGGACCTGAAACTCTTCCCAAGAATTAAGATTAGTCCAATTTATCATTAAATTCTTCCCAAATTTTATTAATTATAAATGAATCCAATTTATATAAACCAAAAGAAATATTCATATTATTTTCAAAACTGCTTTTAATGAAACATGATTCTATTATATTTCTCTCAACCATGGACTTGCTTGATACAACCTTCTCAGCATTTTGAAAATCAATTGGATGGTTAAAATCTTCACATGAATAAATAGAGCATTAGAATCTTGTCCAGTTCTAATGCTATATTTATGTTGTTTTAATCTTAGTTCAAGACTTTTACCAGTTTGACCATAATAAACTTTATCGCATATTTTACAGGGAATCTTATAGACACATCCGTCAGCATTTTGGGGAATTTTTATCAAAAGTCTTTTTACTGTATCAAGATTTTTAAATACAACTTTGATATTAAAATTCTTAAGAAAGGAAGGCATATCAACCAAGTTTTCATGAAATAGCTAATGATTTAAAATACCCAAGAAATATAATTGATAAATCTTTTAAAATAGCTAGGAATACTTTTTACAATCCAAAAGGGACAACCAACCTTATTCAACCAAAAATATGTTGGTTCTCCTTACCATGAAACTTGGTTGATATGCCTTCCTTTCTTAAGAATTTTAATATCAAAGTTGTATTTAAAAATCTTGATACAGTAAAAGACTTTTGATAAAATTCCCAAAATGCTGACGGATGTGTTATAAGATTCCTGTAAAATATGCGATAAAGTTTATTATGGTCAAACTGGTAAAAGTCTTGAACTAAGATTAAAACAACATAAATATAGCATTAGAACTGGACAAGATTCTAATGCTCTATTTATTCATGTGAGAGATTTAACCATCCAATTGATTTTCAAAATGCTGAGAAGGTTGTATAAGCAAGTCCATGGTTGAGAGAAATATAATAGAATCATGTTTCATTAAAGCAGTTTTGAAAATAATATGAATATTTCTTTTGGTTTATATAAATTGGATTCATTTATAATTAATAAAATTTGGGAAGAATTTAATGATAAATTGGACTAATCTTAATTCTTGGGAAGAGTTTCAGGTCCTTTCTTATTTTTCCTCTTCACAGAGTCGTGCGATGTTACGCTACTGTGAGGTGTAGTCTTGTTAGTGTGATGGACTGTGAGTGTAGTCTCGCCCTTATATAAGCCCTTCTTGTCATGTTTCCTGTTATAGTTCCTTGATAATGTGAGTAGTCACGAAAGCGCTTGGAATTCTTCTATTTTTTCATAGTGGTTTTCTTGCATATATATATATATATATATATATATATATATATTAACATTAATCTCAGGCAGTACATATGGGGGTAACATCGGTATTTTACATTCTTGCACTGTGGAAGACATGGCAGTACAGTAATGTGTATGGGTTTATCTTTACATTCTTTTTTTTTTTTAAGGGTGATGTATGAAGCTGAGTTTGAAATTAAATTAAATTGTTTTGGGGGCATATTTAGGGTTTAAACTATAAAAATAGGCATTTATAGGCATTTTTTTAACCGTGTCCAGAATTCGCGGTTTTCCCAAATTCGCGGGTGGTCTTGGAACATAACCCCCGCAAATTTGGGGGGACTACTGTCTATTAGGTGTGGGTGGGGTGGCCATACCTACCACACCTGACTACCATACCTACCACATCTGACCTCTTACAATAAATACTACTCACCTCTCACCCTACATTAAGACTAAAAATATTTTAAGGTAAGTAATGAGTGTACTGTACAGTAGGGCCACGCTTTTCGGCGTTTTGCCTTTCGGTGTTCTGTTCATACGGCAAGTTCAAATTATGAGCAAAACTTTTGTATACGGCGAGCGGTCTTTCAGATACAGTGTGCGCCACCCGGTTTGTTTACATTTTCCATGAGCACATCTCTCTATTATGTAATAATCATTCTTGGGCACATTAAATGTCCAATTTTACGTCAATATAGACATTTTCATTAATCCATCTATGATATTTTCTTCAAAATTATATAAGAAACACGTTACATAGCATATAAACATGCTGTTTATATAATATGTTTATATGCTATGTAGGTGTGGTTGCCAGGCGGAGGAAAACATTACATACAGTAGACCGTCATTTAGCACGAGATTATGTTACACGTTACGGGTATTGCACGGTTGAAGAATTGTGGCACATTATTATCTAACACAACGTAAAAATGATA